>JAMPIV010002489.1:0-89231 GCA_024509875.1 Oreohelix idahoensis
CAATTTGACAAATAAAGTAGCAGTGTTAGAAGAGGGAACGTACTTACGGATTTCAGAGACAAAATCAGTGAGGCGAGGATGAGGTAGGAAAGATTGTGATGTGTGTATTCAGGGCCTCTGAGAGGAATTTTGTCAGGTGGTAGAAAGTTTCTTTTGGGCCCTTCCCTTTTCTATTAGTCATTCTGTTTGTATCCACTACGGTTTTATGCCATGAGCTGTAGCCTGTAAGATCAAAAAGGGTACGGAACGAACGAACTTTATTTTCAAAGGGTTAAAAATTGGGCACGCACACCGTCTTACATTCTACCCTTCTCTCTGTCATAGAAGACGAGAGAGGGGTGGAGGGTAGCACCCTGTTAATTTTCTGCATTTAAGGCATTATTCTCTTATACTCCCTCCACGATAAATATAAATAAAATAAAAGAGGATCAGTGATAAGAAAGCACTTTTGATTTGAACATCTTTGTTTATGTTACAATACAGATAAGGAGAAAGAATTCACATTGAAACATCCTTTTATATTGCAATGCAGATCAGATCATCTGAAGACATAAGTATCAGTTAAAAAAGGTAGATAAACTAGCTATTTACTTTATAAAAAGAGCTTTCCTGGCATTTTTTGTGAAAAATTTCGAATCACAGCATGGAAATTAATTGTTCTGGCAATGTTTGATTCAATACTTAGCCTAGCCAAGTCCACAAGATATTCCTGAGACATTGTAGACCTTAAACAATTCTTAATTAGTGTGATGGACGAACTCGGCTGACCCTGAACTTTGTTGTAATTCTTGTACAACGGGACTTCTTTCACGTGGATTCATTAGCTATGAAACTGTTCCACACAGAGGGCAAACACGTTCGCTGATTGATATGCGGAAAGTTTACCTATTGTTGATTCTGGTCATCGCATTGATTTAAGGAGAGATTAAATCACGCCCACTAACATCTCTTGAACAATCATAGGCAGTTATTTTCATTAACTTGGCCAGGGGGGGGGGGGGGGCGGGCGCCAGAATCAAACAGATAAGCGACCACGATCAAAGAGACAGACTGAGGGATTTCAGGGGAGACTATCGGCGTTATCAAAGACAGTAGTGGTCCCTGCTACGAGACGCAGTTGCTTGCCGCTATTTTCGCGTCTCGGTGTCAATCGTAGAACCGAGCGAACGGGGAAAGCCGAAACGGGCAGCAGCGAACGGAGATACGAAGACCAGGGGGCGGCTTCTTCCCTTGATTTGGCGGTCAGATCCCCCAAAAGTTCGTGAGATCAAATAAGCTGTCAAGTTTATCATGTCCCACTCAACTTACATTCCATTTTAGCTAAATAGACCATGAAGACTAGACACGTTATCACTCGCTGGCCAGACCTTTACAGAAGCACTAGCTTTATTGAAATCTTGTTATAGATTTTCCCCGGGATTATATATATATATTTGCAGTGATTTCTATTCTGTGCAAAGCGGTAATATATATTGTGTAAAGTGATCAGTGGACTAGTTCAGTCATTCTATTTCAATGGATTTTGTGTTAATTTAAATCTATTAAATTAAACCATCTCAATAGTTCCAGTTGTAAATATAATGATCTATCTATTATATTATTTCAAAAGATAATAGATGCTTAAATTAACTTTTAAAGTCGCGAAGGAATTTATAATTAATAAATTCAGTTTAGTCCTAGTTTTATAGATGTGTGTTTTTAACCACTAGAATTCGCGCAGTGTTTATTAAATACATAATTAAATACTCGAGTGTATTATAGGCTTAACGGGAAATTTATCGCGCTTGATTTTTTCGGTATGTTACATGTCTTTTTTCTTTCCCACAGAGTGATCGTAACCTGCGGTCCCAGCTAAATAAAGAAAGAAATAATGAAATCATCCTATAAACTTCCAGTCATATTGAAGAAACATTTCTTTTAAATATAATCTTGTGGCGGTCCTTTTGCGACCTAGCTGTCAGAATCAAATGAAATAAAGCCCACCCAAGAACATTTTTAAAGAATAATCATCAAATTACCCTTACAAACCTGTAAGATAAACTGGAAGGTAATCATCGCCAGTAGCGATATCATATTTACTGTTTACTGTGAGAGAGTACATATTTTCCTGACTGTGACTGAGCCTAGTTTTTTCCTCAATTGGATTTAATAAAACTATCATCACGCATTGAAGGAATTTTACCATAGCGGAGGATTAAAAGAGACCACTTCATTTTCACCCCTGTGCCGAACTGTGTTAGTGCCATCCCATAGACTCCTTTTTATATATATAATAAAAACACGAGAACTCTTAGTCTTCAAGTCTTGCGATAAGTGAGAATATTTGTTACCAACAAACCCTCGCAAACATCTGGGGCGGGACATCGAAGGACTAGACATTTCAATATGTCAAAAAAGAGTACTTGCTGTTTTTATATACTGTTTTTTATGGATCGTCTGAGGGCTGCATTCGGTAAGTGTGTGAGTATATGAGTGTGGATCCTCACGCGTGTGTATGAATGACAGGAAATTTAATCGTTTTTCTCTTTTGTAAACCTGTTGTTAATTTTCTTGCCTAGGTAATATAATTTTTCTGTATTCCCTGCATTGTTCCTTTAAGGGGGAGTTGCTAATTGGTTAACTCTGTTTAAAAACCCCCTCCTTTCCATTTGCTTAGTAAAGGGAAGAACAGCTGGGAAGAACAGGTTTTTTTCTATCACCTATACCTAACGTTGTAATCCCTCTTTCAGAGTAATTAACTTCACTGTTAGGTTAACGTACCTATGTTCCTGATATTATCTATCTCTGGACTGGGTTTATCTTTGTCTAATAAGCGGGAAGGGCTTAGTCGATACCAATCTTCTTCACCCCTCCCAAACTTGTTATTTGCATTTGTGTACTTATGATAATTTATGTAATACCTGATATTTGTTAGTGATTGATGTTTTAAAGTGAATGAATAAAAATCACATAAAACTCATTTAGTAACGGTGTGTTGGACATACCCACAGCCCAACATTTCCCCTATTCGTTTAATATAGTTTGTATCTACGTCGTCTGTGTGTGTGAAAAACACCAAATCGGTGTAGTGTGCGCGCAGATGCGTGTCTGGAAAACTGGCAAATTACTCAAATGTTTGACCAGGAGAGCGGAAGAGAGAAGATTGAGAGAAGCGATTTGTCGTAAATAAGTCTGTCTTTACTCTCCTCCAGCACGCTGTGAAGCAACTATTGAATCTCTACATTTTCTATCACTGAGCTTTCCATCATCATTTTCCACTCTAAACCGGACCACTATTTCTACGACTCTTTTCTCTCAAAATAAATTTACGACAATATTTGGCTGGCTCGCCGGGATTATTTTGAGATACATTTGATGCACACATATTTGTGGGCTGGTTCTGGGATCTTGAGCTACATTTGAGGCAATCGCATAGCCATGTTAAAGATATTTTGAGTCTGGTTAGTCTAGGTCTAACTAGGTAGAGTGTGAATGATCTGTCTTTGTGAATTAGGGAAATAAATAAATAATTACACCCCTAGACAAACGTTCTTTAAGTATTTGGGTTGTCCACACAGCATATTTACAGGTTGTTTTCTCTCCACAGCAGTAGAAAGTACAGATAAACAAAAATATTTGCTATTTTATTATCCTCTGGCGGAGATAATTATATTTCTTTCTTTATAAGAGTTGCTGGGATTGCGTGATTGTTTTACAGTCGCTAAGGTTTTTGAAGTTCAAAAAGAGTTGAGCTTAGCTAAAGACGGATTGTTCTGATTTTTAAAAAGTATGTTAACAACGTCTCATCTCAATAATTGACTTTAGGGACGGAGTTTGTTGTCAGAGATTTAAAATTTAAGGGACTTTTTTTTTTCCTTTTAAATTGTTCTAATTTAAATTTTTCTCTACTGTTAGTAAAAGTAGATTCTTTTCCAGTGTAACTTACCATTTAGTGGCATAGTCGCTTGCGTTTAGAGCCTAAATTGCCAGATAATAGCAGCGATATGTTTGCACAGTACAGGTAGGAGGCAACACAGGTAAATTTATACTTGTGTTTTTTCTCGTAGCGGTTCAGAGTTCCTCCCTTTCGTGTTTCTTCTTACTAGTTCTCTAGGCATACTTCATCTTATTCTTTAACAATGGCAGAGAGGATAAAGATGAGGTCCATCTTGAGGCTGGAAGCGAAAGAGGCAGGATTAGATGCAGAAGCTGCAAACGCGTTTATTAACCAGGAATTGGAAATATATGACGCGGAGCAACAGAGAGCCGAAGCTGAGAGGAAGGCGGAGCAACAGAGAGCAGAAGCTGAGAGGAAAGAAATGGCAGAACGTCTTTTGGAACAGAAGAAAATTGAAGCAGAGATGGAAACTCGCAGAGAGAGAGAGAGAGAGAGAGAGAGACAAGGAAAGACAACATGAACTGGCGCTTAAGGCTCTAGAGAGTCGGGGCGCCTCTACTTCGACTAACGGAGAGCCGTCTTCGCCCCAGTCTCAATCAATGGACCTCTCCAGTACTCAATCTGCCCAATTAACTGCTATGTCGTTTTCTTTAGAATCTTTTCCTAGCCCTAACGAAAAAATTGACAGCTACCTAGAAAAAATTCGAGAGACTCGCGAATCTTTATGGGTTAGAGAGTACCCGCTGGGCGCTCAAACTTTCAACGTCACTGAAAGGCAATGCTTATGACGTGTACACAAAGCTGGGACCGAATCAACATGATTATGACCTGTTGAAGAAGGCCTTACTACAGCAGTTTGAGATGACTGCCCGAAAGTTTCTGCAGTTGTTCAGAAACAGCCGAAAAGAGAGCACGGAAACATTTCCCCAGTTCTCTTCACGTCTCACGGGTTTTCTGACAAAGTGCATTGAATTATCTGACCTACCTCTTTCATATGAGGGACTCCTCGAACTTGTTCTTGTGGAGCAGATAAAATCCACTTTGTCGAATGAAACTCGTAGATTTTTGGCTGAACAGGGGGCAGTCAGGCTTGAAGACATACTCAATAAAGCCGAACGCTATAGCAATGCAATGGCCGAACTTCCCAGCACAAAACGTAAACCCACCGATGAGCCATCTCGAAAACAGAATCTAGAGCAGGCATCCTATTCTTCCACTTCCTCTCAACATTATAACCAACGAGATAACAATACCCAGAAACCTCCCCAGGAAAAAATCGAAATTCTACAAAACCCGATTACCCCCCCCCCCCCCCCCCACCCCCCAACAACAATTCTGATCAACCCAACAAGCCTACGTGGCAGCGCGGCCACCAAGGTCAAGGAAAAGGGAAGACCCCTACACCAGGAACGTCTGATCAGGGCAAACAAACCGGTGCAAACCGCATTGGATGTTTGCATACAGCCTCGAAAGGTAGAGTCAATGTCAGTGATTCTCAACCTGAGGGGGACCGACCCTCAACTCGAGGAACTGTAATTTTGAACGGTACCTCTACTACTTGTCTTTTTGACACTGGATTAAGTTTTGATTGTATTGTCGCTAGGCACCTAGTCAAACCCGGTCAGGAGACAGAGGAAACCGTCAAACTTAGTGGATTTTTCAGGAGTGATGCACCCAGGACGCTTCCTATCGCACTGGTAGAAATACACTCTGACTTTGTCAGAGGAGTTATTAAAGCGGCCATAATGGATGATCCGATCTACCCAGTTATCCTGGGATGTAGATATGTGTTCATTGGGAGACCTAAGGAGCCGATTGTGGCAGCGGTAACCACAAGAGGGCAAGCCAAGAAGGAGAGGGAGCCTGCGCCAAACTTGTTGCCGAATGAACTGAAGGAGGCGCAACAAAAGGACCCTACTCTGGCGCCCTGCTTTAAAAAACTGCCCATGGCTAAGGACCCCAGACACAACGGAGACATCTTTTCTAAGGATGGTGTATTGTATCGTAGAACGGGCAACCCGGACACGGGAAATAACCAGCTCCTAGTACCGACGCAGTACAGAAACCAGATCTTAGAAATGGGGCACTCTCTTCCCTTTAGCGGACATATGGGACAAAACGCCACTATTCAGCGAATAAAAAACCACTATTGGTGGCCAGGAATGAACTCTGACATTGTCAGGTATGTGAAATCCTGCGCCCAGTGCCAACGGGTAGCACCCAAGCACTTGACACCCCCAGTACCTATGGGGCAAATGCCAATAGTAGGGACTCCATTTGAACGGGTTGCTGTCGACATTATTGGTCCTCTGGAAAAGACCAAAAGAAGGAACAGGTTCATCCTGACCTTAGTTGACACTTGCACTATGTGGGCCGAAGCCGTACCGCTACCATGCACTAATTCCAAGCATGTCGCAGAAGCCCTTGTGCAAATTTTTACACGGTTGGGATTCCCTCAACAAGTTTTGACGGACAATGGATCCCAATTCCGTAGCCTGTTAATGGAGGAGATCTTTAAGATCCTGAGGGCCAAACATATCCACACAAGTCCCTACCATCCGGCCGGAAATGGGCTCGTAGAACGTTTTAACGGTACTCTCACCATGATGTTACGTAAACTGGGTCAGGAGAAACCGGAAGACTGGGACCAATATATATCGGCTGCCTTATTCGCCTACCGAGAGGTACCCAAAGCGTCTACGGGTTTTGCTCCAGCTACACTTTTATTTGGCAGACCTATAAAGGGGCCACTAGAAGCCTTACTTCGGTCCCTGACAGACCAGAAGGCTGACGAGACAGTCGTCTCTGCAAGCAAGTATGTATCTGAGCTTAAGGAAAGGCTAAAGCTAGGATGGGATCTATCTACTACCAACCTTAAGAAAGCCCGCGCTAAAATTACTAAAAGATACAACAAAGCTGCAAAAGAGAGAGAACTACAACCAGGGGAGAAAGTCCTATTGCTACTTCCAACCGGAAGCAATAAACTTCGCATCGGATGGCAAGGACCGTTTACCGTCCTTAAAAAGATCTCACGTACCAACTACAAGATCTCCATCAAAGGAAAGGAGAAGGTCTTCCACATAAATCTGCTAAAGAAATATTTGGAAAGACCGGTGCCATCCTCCGAGCATCTCCTGGCTGTCGCCATAGCAACGGAAGACGAGGAAGATGATGATGGTTGCATGGAGTATCCATTGCAACCCACAGAATCCTTTAAAGATGTCAAGTTCGGCGACAATCTCTCACCAGAACAACAAACAGAAACCAGGGCTCTACTAAAACAGTACAGTGCAGTCTTAACGGATGTACCTGGTCGAACAAATCTCATTGAATTTGATATGAAATTAACAAACGAGACCCCTGTTCAAACCAGAGTTTACCCCATCCCGTACGCTAAAGCTGATGCACTTCGCGGAGAAATAGACAAGCTGCGTCAGGCAGGAATTATCAGTGAGTCTACATCTCCTTACAGCTCGAGTGTAGTGCTGTTGCAGAAGCCCAATAAGGAAGTTCGGCTGTGCATTGATTACAGGTTGCTAAACGCTGTAACGGAATTCCAGCCCGAACCTCTCCAAACTGTTTCTGAGTTGTTCACCAAGCTCAGCAAAGCAAAGATCTTCTCCAAGATTGACCTCAGCAAAGGTTATTATCAAATACCAGTCAAGGAGGAAATTAAACCTTTGTTAGCTTTCAGCACTAGTGAAGGACATTACACATTTAACGTGATGCCGTTCGGTTTGCATAACGCACCAGGAGTGTTCACCAGGATGATGAGGAAGCTTCTAGAACCTTTGCAAAGTCCCCATATCCATAATTTCATGGATGACATCTTAATTGCATCGGAAACCTATGAAGAACATATTGCTACGGTTGCTATGCTCCTCAGGAGACTACAGGAAACGGGTCTCACAGCCAGACCTAGCAAATGTCTCATCGGGTTTGAACAGTTAGACTTCCTGGGGCACACTATTTCTCACGGATGCAGTTGGCCTATCAAGAAGAACGTGGAGAAAATAATGGCAGCAAAAAGACCCCGAACGAAGAAAGACGTACGTTCCTTCATATCGCTATGTGCATACTATCAGAAGTACATCCAGAACTTCAACGGACTGACGGCACCTCTGACTGACCTCACAAAGAAAGGTTGTCCTGATAAGGTCATATGGGATCAAAAGTGCGAACACGCGTATAGCACTTTGAAAGGACAGTTGTCTGCATACCCCATTTTGAGGTTGCCTGACCTCAAGAAACCTTTTGTACTGAGAGTCGACGCGTCAGGTCAGGGCATCGGGTCAACACTGCTTCAAGCCGATGACAGTGACCTGAACATGCTATTTCCAGTTGCCTATGGCAGTCGGAAATTAAATAAAGCGGAACGGAACTACAGCGTAGTTGAAAGGGAATGTCATGCTCTGATTGACGGTATCAGACGCCATCATGAGTTTCTTTATGGTACATCTTTCACGGTGCAAACAGACCACGCTCCGTTAGCATTTCTTGGTGCCAATAAAGAATTTAACGCTAGGATCATGCGTTGGGCCCTCCTTTTAAGCGTTTATTCTTTCAAAGTGGAATATATTCCGGGAAGACAGAATGTCGGGGCTGATTTCCTGAGTAGAAACTGGACTACAGAGGAAGAGGAGGAAGGTGAAGATACCAATCATCCAAAAGTTACCGATCAGGGCAGCTTCATCGTCATAAATCAAACATGAAAACTCGTTTTCACGTCTCAAAAGAGGGGACGATTGTGATGGACGAACTCGGCTGACCCTGAACTTTGTTGTAATTCTTGTAAAACGGGACTTCTTTCACGTGGATTCATTAGCTATGAAACTGTTCCACACAGAGGGCAAACACGTTCGCTGATTGATATGCGGAAAGTTTACCTATTGTTGATTCTGGTCATCGCATTGATTTAAGGAGAGATTAAATCACGCCCACTAACATCTCTTGAACAATCATAGGCAGTTATTTTCATTAACTTGGCCAGGGGGGGGGGGGGGGGGGTCGCCAGAATCAAACAGATAAGCGACCACGATCAAAGAGACAGACTGAGGGATTTCAGGGGAGACTATCGGCGTTATCAAAGACAGTAGTGGTCCCTGCTACGAGACGCAGTTGCTTGCCGCTATTTTCGCGTCTCGGTGTCAATCGTAGAACCGAGCGAACGGGGAAGGCCGAAACGGGCAGCAGCGAACGGAGATACGAAGACCAGGGGGTGGCTTCTTCCCTTGATTTGGCGGTCAGATCCCCAAAAGTTCGTGAGATCAAATAAGCTGTCAAGTTTATCATGTCCCACTCAACTTACATTCCATTTTAGCTAAATAGACCATGAAGACTAGACACGTTATCACTCGCTGGCCAGACCTTTACAGAAGCACTAGCTTTATTGAAATCTTGTTATAGATTTTCCCCTGGATTATATATATTTATATATATATATTTGCAGTGTTTTCTATTCTGTGCAAAGCGGTAATATATATTGTGTAAAGTGATCAGTGGACTAGTTCAGTCATTCTATTTCAATGGATTTTGTGTTAATTTAAATCTATTAAATTAAACCATCTCAATAGTTCCAGTTGTAAATATAATGATCTATCTATTATATTATTTCAAAAGATAATAGATGCTTAAATTAACTTTTTAAGTCGCGAAGGAATTTATAATTAATAAATTCAGTTAAGTCCTAGTTTTATAGATGTGTGTTTTTAACCACTAGAATTCGCGCAGTGTTTATTAAATACATAATTAAATACTCGAGTGTATTATAGGCTTAACGGGGAATTTATCGCGCTTGATTTTTCGGTATGTTACATGTCTTTTTTTTTTTTTCACACAGAGTGATCGTAACCTGCGGTCCCAGCTAAATAAAGAAAGAAATAAAGAAATCATCCTATAAACTTCCAGTCATATTGAAGAAACATTTCTTTTAAATATAATCTTGTAGCGGTCCTTTTGCGACCTAGCTGTCAGAATTAAATGAAATAAAGCCCACCCAAGAACATTTTAAAGAATAATCATCAAATTACCCTTACAAACTTTAAGATAAACTGGAAGTTAATCATCGCCAGTAGCGATATCGTATTTACTGTTTACTGTGAGAGAGTACATATTTTCCTGACTGTGACTGAGCCTAGTTTTTTCCTCAATTGGATTTAATAAAACTATCATCACGCATTGAAGGAATTTTACCATAGCGGAGGATTAAAAGAGACCACTTCATTTTCACCCCTGTGCCGAACTGTGTTAGTGCCATCCCATAGACTCCTTTTTATATATATAATAAAAACACGAGAACTCTTAGTCTTCAAGTCTTGCGATAAGTGAGAATATTTGTTACCAACAAACCCTCGCAAACATCTGGGGCGGGACATCGAAGGACTAGACAGTTCATATGTCAAAAGAGTACTTGCTGTTTTTATATACTTTTTATGGATCGTCTGAGGCTGCATTCGGTAAGTGTGTGAGTATATGAGTGTGGATCCTCACGCGTGTGTATGAATGACAGGAAATTTAATCGTTTTTCTTTTGTAAACCTGTTGTTAACTTTCTTGCCTAGTAATATAATTTTTCTGTATTCCCTGCATTGTTCCTTTAAGGGGGAGTTGCTAATTGGTTAACTCTGTTTAAAAAACCCCCTCCTTTCCATTTGCTTAGTAAAGGGAAGAACAGCTGGGAAGAACAGGTTTTTTTCTATCACCTATACCTAACGTTGTAACCCCTCTTTCAGAGTAATTAACTTCACTGTTAGGTAAACGTACCTATGTTCCTGATATTATCTATCTCTGGACTGGGTTTATCTTTGTCTAATAAGCGGGAAGGGCTTAGTCGATACCAATCTTCTTCACCCCTCCCAAATTTGTTATTTGCATTTGTGTACTTATGATAATTTATGTAATACCTGATATTTGTTAGTGATTGATGTTTAAAGTGAATAAAATCACATAAACTCATTTAGTACGGTGTTGGACATACCCACAGCCCAAAATTTCCCCTATTCGTTTAATATAGTTTGTATCTACGTCGTCTGTGTGTGTGAAAAACACCAAATCGGTGTGCGCGCAGATGCGTGTCTGGAAAACTGGCAAATAATTGTTTGACCAGGAGAGCGGAAGAGAAGATTGAGAGAAGCGATTTGTCGTAAATAAGTCTGTCTTTACTCTCCTCCAGCACGCTGTGAAGCAACTATTGAATCTCTACATTTTCTATCACTGAGCTTTCCATCATCATTTTCCACTCTAAACCGGACCATTATTTCTACGACTCTTTTCTCTCAAAATAAATTTACGACAATTAGCTTAAGGCTGAAATTGTTAATAGTGTTCTTAAGCTAACACAAACATTTGGAAACAGGTCACCAAATCTGTACTCTGTTAACAAGTTCAAAAGATCTGATGGCTTTTACTGTGCATTTACAAAATTTGATTTATGTACTGAGGGTAAATGATGCATTGCTTTTCCAAAATCATCACCATTAAGGTCAGCAGGATATTGCTCTCATAAAGATAAAGCTTTTCTCACCACATCACTTTCGTTGATGGTGAGAAATTTCTACAAGAAATAACATTTTTCTGCCTACTGCTTAACAGCATTGAAGCGGACAGTTAATACTGATTTAAATTGTCTACCAAAATGTAAAACACACACTATCTGAAGCAGGCCTCTTCTGGAGTATCATCTGTGTCATTCATTTCTTCCAATTTAGCATCAGGTGTGCTGTTGTCATACGGCCTTGGCCTGTTGCGCCTAACCCCATCACATCTAAGGGAGAGTTTTATTTCTATATTTAGGTTTGACGCAATCAATTTGGCTTCATCCCACATGCATTTCCAGTGGTTTCGAAGTTTTGTCAGCTCTGTGAGTAGAGTTTCTATGTTTGCTACTTCAACATCCAGTGTGGCATCTCTAGCTTGGATGGCCTTGTTGCAAATATCTATGCCAGCTATGTTACGAAAGGTTTAATTATGTTGGCCACTACAATGTGTTAGCATCTTAAAGTTACGCGTTAACATATTGGTGGGCTGCAAACAAAAGATATTTTGTGCTTAAAGATATTTTTATTGAACGTGAATTTTTATAGTTGCCTATGGTTAGACATGACGTGGGACGTTGTTATGCTACCGCATGACAACGATCTCTCTTGACCCTTCATATTTTGGAATCAGTCAAATGCAGACGTGTTCTTCAATGCTTCCCATTATATTGTTGTTGTGCAGATGTCCTTATTGAAGATAGGCCAAGGGGTCGGTCATATTATTAATGAACGCAACGAAGGAGCAACTTGTTTGATGAATATCTTCCCTTGGATTGGGAATAGAAGGGAGTAATTATTTATTATTAATTAATCGTTCGCCACACCTTTAGGTATCACTATCGGATGTTCCGTTCGTCGGCATCGCGTATATACAGCCTAGTTTTGTTGACGATACAGATATTAATCTAAAGGACTGCACTGAACTGTAATGGACTACACAGATTTGAATGTATTATATTTATGCCATGAAGTTGATCTGCCATCAATGGTACCTATACCTTGTAGCGGTATGGCAGCTTGCTTACCCTGATAATCCCCAGAGCTATGCCAGTGGGAGTTTTACTCCTGGTAGGTTCAACCAAGCTGGACTGGTCTGTGTGGGTAGGGGTCAGACAAAAGCTGGTACCCTGGTCCTCCAGGTTAGGGGTTTTAGCATAGGGCTGACACCCCTGTCTATGTAAAAAAATAATAAAGTTACGGAAACAACATCAAATGAACAAACTTTGCTGCGGGATGGACATTCGGAGTCTGTGGCTCGTATGATTGTCAGTCTTGAAAGCCGAAAGGAAGCCCCTGACATGAAAACGGATGTCCTGACCGCAAAACAGGATACAAGAATAGGATTTTGGAATGTGAGGACAATGAACGAGACAGGTAAACTAAGACAGGTCACGGCAGAAATGAGAAACTATAGGTTACACATCCTAGGAATAAGCGAGAGCAGATGGACAGGGGCAGGAAAAGTTAAAACAGCAACAGGAGAAACAGTACTTTACTCTGGAAGAGAGGATGGACAACACAATGAAGGCGTAGCCATTATTCTACAGAAAGGGATAGAAAAGACATTACTAGAATGGAAACCCATCAACAACAGACTGATAAGATTAAGATTAAGAGGGAGATTAACCAACACTACAATAATACAATGCTACGCACCACCAAATGATAGCGATGAGGAGGTCAAGGATGAATTATATCAACAACTGCAGAAAGAAATGGAAGACACACCTAGATATGATCTTGTTATAGTATTGGGAGACCTCAATGCGAAAGTTGGTACACACAATACATATAATGAAAGAACAATGGGGAAATGCGGCAGCGGAACAGCAAACGAAAATGGGGATAAACTAATAAGTTTCTGTAGCAGTAACAACCTTGTCATTGGAGGAACACTTTTCCCACATAAAGAAATTCACAAATTAACATGGGAATCACCAAATGGTCGGGACAGAAACCAGATAGACCACATCATTGTTAACGGTAGATGGAGACATGCATTACAAGATGTGAAGGTAAGAAGAGGTGCAGATGTGGGAAGTGATCACCATTTAGTAGTAGCAAAACTGAAAGTGAAACTAAGAAGGGCTGGACCAACTGTAACTACACAGAAAAGGTTTGACATCAGCAAATTGAAGGACCCCCCTTACCAGAAAAGCTTTTGCGGCCGACATTAAGAAACGATATCAATTTGCCAAAAGCCAGGAAAAGACATTGACTGATGATATAGACCAGAATTTCAACACCATTTCAACAATATATAAAGAAAGTAGCAAATCATGCTTTGGATTCCAGGAAAGGAAGAAGGAAGACTGGATAACACCAAAAACACTAAACACCATAAAGATGAGAAAGGAAATGAAAAGAAAGAAAACAGAAGCAAAGTCCCCCAGGTTAAAGCAACTATATAGCGAACAGTACAGTCAGCTGGACAAGGAAGTTAAACGCCAAACCCGAGCCAACAAAAGGAATTTCCTAGACGATCTTGCAAGATAGGCAGAAGAGGCAGCACTGAGAAATGAACAAAGCACAGTATACAAAATAACTAAATTCATCAGCGGAAAACAAGGTGCAAACAATATTACATTAGTAAGAGATAAGCAAGGAAATTTCATTACGACAGCAGAGGGACAGGAAACAAGATTGGCAGAGCACTTCAGAGAAACTCTGAACAGGGAACCACCAGAGACACAATTGAATGTTCCTGAGGCTGAAAACGATCTAGATGTAAATACAGACATTCCACGAAAAGAAGAAATCATCACAGCAATCAAAGGGTTAAAGAACGGCAAAGCTCCGGGTCATGATAACTTAAATGCAGAGCTATTTAAGACAGACCCTGAGCTAGCAGCAGAACTATTAGAACCACTATTTGCACAAGTCTGGAAAACGGGGACAACACCATCAGATTGGAACAAAGGAATAATTGTCAAATTGCCCAAGAAGGGAGATCTTGCAGACTGCAATAATTGGAGAGGAATCACTCTTCTCTCAGTTCCCAGCAAAATACTAGGCAGGATAATTATACAGAGAATTTCAAAGGCAGTAGACTACAAATTGAGGAAAGAACAAGCAGGATTTAGAAAGAACAGAAGATGTGTAGATCATATATTCACTCTCAGGAACATTATAGAGCAGTGCTCAGAATGGCAAAGACAGCTTTACATAAATTTTGTTGATTTTGAAAAGGCTTTTGACAGCATACATAGGGACAGTTTATAGAAAATACTGAGGGCTTATGGAATTCCAAGCTGCATAGTGTCAATCATAAAAAGCCTCTATGCCAACTTTACGTGTAGTGTTGGGCAGAGCAACCTAACCTTTGAGGTGAAGACAGGAGTACGACAGGGATGCCCCTTATCAACCACTCTATTTTTAACAATCATAGACTGGGTGATGCGCCAGACAACAGAGGGCAGTCCAAGAGGAATAAGATGGACTACATTTTCTACATTGGAAGATCTGAAATATGCAGATGACATTGCACTGCTGGCACATTCACATCAACACATCCAGGAAAAAACGGATAGACTTAATAAATTTAGCCAGCAGGTGGGCTTGAACATCAATTTAAAGAAGTCTGAGGTCATGACGCTCAATGTGAGCAACCCTGAGCCCATATCAGTAAGGAATCAGCAACTGGTACAGACAGATACCTTCACATACCTAGGAAGCATAGTAACACCAGACGGTGGGGCAGGCAAAGACATCAACACAGAATGAATAAGGCAAGAACAGCCTTCTTTAGCCTAAATAACATCTGGAAGTCCTCCCAATACAGCACAAGCACAAAATTAAAATTATATCATAGCTGTTTGCTTTCTGTGCTTCTCTATGGTGCGGAATGCTGGAGAGTCACAGAGAAGGAAATGTCAAAATTGTCCTCTTTTTACACAACATGCCTAAGAAAAATTCACTGAATCTTTTGGCCGAATACCATCACCAACCAAGATCTGCTTACTCGTAGCAAGCAAGAGGACATGCACACCATCATAGCTGGCAGACGCTGGAGCTGGGTTGGTCATGTCCTCAGAAGAGACCCCGATGCCATCACAAGAACAGCTATGCTTTGGACCCCTGAGGGAAAACGAAAGAGAGGCCGACCGAAAACAACCTGGCGGAGGACTGTGGAGGTTGAGATGCAAAGAATGAACCAGAGTTGGGGCACTGTACGATGGATGGCCACCGACCGTTCAAAGGGGAATCAATTTGTTGTTGCCCTACAAGACGCCACTAGGCGTGATGGCCACTGACTGCTTTGACGGTCGGTGGTTAAGGATTGAAGAAGAAGAAGAAGATGAAGTTGATGAACTCTGTATACGTAATAAATTATATGATTTTTGTGGACTCTACCAAAACGGAGTTGTAAACTTCATCCAGTTATATTGAAGTCATTCACCACCATTCGCGAACAAACAACAACAGCACGATAGCCAAACAAATCAAGAACAATGATAATTATGAGGCACAGAATAAGTAATACGAATCCTCATTACAAGGAAGAACCCTTTTCACTAAAACTGACTGTAACAAGTTATGGCCAATAATATCAGTTTTAACATTTGGCGACCTCAGTGCGGGGAGCGATTTTTTTTTCTTCAAGATACATCATTATTATTTCAGAACGAAGTTTCAAATAGTCATTAATCTTCGGATTTTTCCGGTGCTTGACAAACCTTAAACAAGAAGACAAAGCACTGCGCAAGCGCACCAGTAGAAATATGACGTCATGACCTTTCAAGTTCAATTATCTTCATGGCCGTTGGAACTCTGATTCAAGCAATATCAATTGGAAATGGCAGCATTCTTCAACAGGCTAAAACTAAGAAGACAGTTCTATCAAACCATGATACTTCAAGCCATCAAACTATTACAATGGTGCATGCCAGCACTGTGCAAATAATTGGAATTGATTATGAAAGATAATTACCTGTTTGTGGCTTTAAGGCAATGTTGGTCCATTTTTATTTGCAGGCATGTCAAGCCACTTATTTCTATGAATGTTATATATTTTGTATATGAATATGTATTGTCTAATTAAGCGGGTGGTTGGTTTGGCAACCTAGTATTTCTGTTATGTCGCTGTCGGCTGACCGCAGAGATCCAGGTCGTTCTGTTAAGGCTGTTTGACTATTTTCGACCTAAGAAAAATCCATTGAAAAAATTCGTGGCGTACTTTGTTCGTACTCGAATTTAGTCAACATTATCTGTTTAGTTGTGAAGTCGTGTATATGCACGGTGTATTTTACTGTCCTCAGTTTCATTTTACTTGGTTTTGTCCTTCGTTCGTCATCTATATTGTCACCCTGATCTATCTATTTTTCAGTTCTACATGTCAAATTGTAACGTTTACTATAGAGTCCATGTTTAGTACAATTTTTTTAGATTTCCTTGACCTGTTTTTAATTTCTGTACCTTTGTCACTTCCGGACTTTTAATTAGTTCTTATATATCATTTTAATGTTTGTAAATCGAAAATTGTGATGCAATACCGTACTTGTCATTTTTTTTTTTACTAATTATGTGTTGTCAGCGTCTGTGGCCTAATGGATATGAACGCAGTTTCATAATCCAGATATACCAGGTTCGAAACCTGCTGCAGGCGGTTTGGTAGCAGATCGCTTTGAGTGGATTTTTAACAATGGTATAAGCGCTGTACCGTTCAGAAAGCAATGGCAAACTACTGAACGTAAAAATTGCCTAAAAAAATCACAAACAGCCAATAAAATCTGGGGTTGATTGCCACGTCCTGTAAAGGATAAGCAACTAACTTAATTATGTGTTAATTCTTCACAAATATTAATAATATTATAATATGTAAATAAGATAACAAGAAAATACTACTTAAAACTATTTAAGTGAAAATATTAAGATGACTGAAATAATTTCAGTATTTTGCACTAGTAGGTCATGTAACCACTAGTTGTTTAGCCTAAGTAAGGCATGGTGTTACAAAATATTGGGTAATAAATAATTTTGTTTGAGCTTACAGTTAATTTGTACAGCATATTATAGGTATCTGATTGACTAGGTGAGTCACAGTACCATATTAGCCATTAGGCTTATATATATATATATATATATATATATATATATATATATATATATATATATATATATATATATATATATATATATATATATATTATATATATATATATATATATATATATATATATATATATATATATATATATATAGTGGCTAATTACGTATTTTAGATATTTAACATGGCCACCCTAGAATATTATATGAGGATTGGAGAGATGGCTGGTTTTCATGGTAGGGCATTAGAAATATATGCATCCAATGAGCTTGCACGTGGATTGGAATTAGCTGAAAGAAGGCGAAAAATAGAGAAGAAGATACGAGATTTAGAGAATGAAGGGCATTTTAATGACTTAAAGAAGGTCTCGGAGGAATATATAGATTCTCCAATCAAGTTATTTGATAAAGAAAAGAGTGTTGATGTTGAATTACATAAGGTTGATACTGCTTTAAGGGCAGATTGTACACATATGGCTCAGATTCAGGAGCTGAAATCTGAGGTTTCGCTTTTGAGATTAAAGGTTGATACACAAGAAGTGGCAATTCGGGATATGAAGAGTTCTTACATTCAGTTATAGAATAAGATGAAAAAAGTGAACTCGAGAATCAGGAATTTAGACGACTTCAAAGCCAACACGAAATTTTGACTAATAAAAAAATGCATTGAGGCGTTGCTCCTTAAGGAGAACAATTTGTATGAAAGACTGAAAAAAATAAATAATAGGCAGACTAATGTAAATTCACTAAATAATGTTGAGATTATTAAATTAAGGAAAAGAGTTGATGGGTTATTGGACGTTGTCTTGAATAAGACTCGGTTATCCAATATTGGTTATGTCGACACTACTGTACGACATGCCACAGGTACTTCTAATGCTAAGAACAAGTCAGCACAACCCAAGGAATTAAAAATATCGTTCCGAGGCAAGTACAACTTTCCTCGCCATCACTCTCATGCCAATAGATCTTATAACAATACTGCCAATTGAGGCAATAAGTCTTGGCGACATGATCAGCGTGCAACTGATCTTGAGATAACTGTTGACGTAGTCAACAGGGGAAAGGATTTTCCTAAGAAAAGTAACGGGGTTAAACCTATGGTTGGAATTAAGAGTAATTGGGACATACTCGGTAAAATTAATACCAGTACATCGAAAAAAGAATGCACTTGTGTCTTCTAATCAGTCTGCTACGACATGCTTTACACATGTACCTTCACATGGTAGAAGTGATCATACTCAGGTCCAACATTATGATCCATTTAATAGAAAGAATTCTACATGCATGTGTGACATAAATTGCAATTTGCCTCAGGCAACTAAGGTTGCACATCACTCGTGTTCCCATGTTAGTGACAATGGGACTACTTATGTTGGAAAAAATTCATATTCATGCACAGTTCTCGTGCGCAATCTGCCACAAGGTACTACTTGGCAGTCATTATGTAATTTCTTTAATTATACTGCAGACGTTAAGTTTGTACGTATATTGCCACCTACCGATATCAGGTATAGTGAAGCGGTAGTGACATTTTGTAACAATAGGGATGCTCGTATGGTTGTCAAGCGTGAATATGTTACATACTTTCATCACCATTCTCTCAGGTTACAATTGGTACCTGATTCTGCTTTACGCAGATAACATGTTACAGTCACACTTCTTGTCACATTCTTTGATGACTCAGCTGGTGCAGTCATCGGCTATTTTTTTACAGACTCATATATTTCTTCATGACTTATGTATTCTAGGCTTTTTCTTGTAGAAAACATTTTTTGTGACATCTCTATTTTGTCAACATGTTTTCTGTCTTTATGTGATTTTAACATGCCTAAGATAGACAGTAACTACGTTGATTGTTGGACTTATGCTCAGCCAATGCAGCATGAGCCAGTAGAGTGTCTACTCTTTGGTGGAAAGGCATGCTTGTTAATATAAGGTGGGCTGCTAATTGTCTCACCGCGCTTATTGATTTTCTGGTAATTTTCTGTTAAACCTCCTATTTTGAGGTCTACAGATTTTACAAAATTTACTATTCTTCGTCAGATGCAGGCAACTTTGGTTTAGGCGCAGGTCATGTTCAGTATCAAGTTTACGATGAAGTGATTCCAGAGTCGGAAACTGTAATGGCTGACTCTTTGTTTCGTCACCCGTTATCTACACCCGATGACAGGTTATGATCCCAATGAGCTGTACTTCACGAATGTACTATTCCTTATGTTCAGCTCTCCGAAGATATCAAACTTCTGATGATCATATCGAAATTCGTACCTCAAGTAACGTTGGTACAATCTACTGATGTTGAATATTTCAGTTTTCATCAAGGTTAACGAATCAACTTGTTAACGGTATGTTACTGAACTAATAAGGATGACTTGAAGTATATATTTGTCCATGAACATATGACCAATACGTTATAGCAAGCGATATTCGAGCTCAAGACTGTACATTGCTAACTTCACCCGAAAACATGATCAAATATCAACAAGACTTTCAATTTCGGCAGAAGTCAAGCCATTCATCATGCTACGCATCTTCTTATATGACAAAGTCAGATTAAAGTAGTGATCTCGAATCAGTTTCATGTAAAGAAGCGGGTAGGATATGAACACACTTGCCATTTGGCTCACTCATCTTTCAGTGATTCGCATGTAACTATCTAATAATACGTCAAGTAGCTTCAATACCAATTGAAAAAAAGTTTTGATTACAAGATTATGGACATATGGACAATACTTACCAGCAACCAATACATGATAGTTATGACTTCACATGAGGCTTCATTGAATATGTCGATGAACATTAATAATCATCTGCATTCTTTCGATCGTCGATTCGGTTTTCAATATGTACAGGCCATTCGTCCACATTGTGTTTTGTAACCTTGACTAACAAAGACGTATTGCAATATTGATATCTTCTCTTATCCAAGAACATAGATACGTCTCTTCATCGGTACAGGTTACCACAATCATGATTCAATTACCCAAAGGTACAGGATACCTTCTTCAATGAATATATACCAAGATTTCAAATATTATCCAACATTTCGTCATTGACATTTGAAGTGATCAAATCCAATTTCGTACCTTATATCCATTGGTAAGTAATTGACTATCGGCTCAACAATCGTTGCATTATACGTCCAGAATTACCGGTTTATTCAAGACCCTTTATTGGTTCTCCATATTTACTACGATGGACTTTGGTTAGTGTCCATATCGATCTACCACTTTTCCCAGTACGATCTACCAGCACTATACGCTTGAACTTTGTGGGAATGTT
Source organism: Oreohelix idahoensis (assembly GCA_024509875.1). Classification (NCBI taxonomy): domain Eukaryota; kingdom Metazoa; phylum Mollusca; class Gastropoda; order Stylommatophora; family Oreohelicidae; genus Oreohelix; species Oreohelix idahoensis. Next base: position 20,742 of record JAMPIV010002489.1, read on the forward strand.
TACAGAATACACATTCCATATCGTCCTTGAACACTTATGTTCTACTTCTTCAGAATAAACATTTGATGCTAATTTCATATCAGATACATTGGATTTATTTATGTAAAATACCATGATAGCTATCATCATTGACACTCGATGTTTTCTAGAATATTATACGAGAATATACGTTGAAATAAACATTAGTAAACAAAAAGTAACATATTTACGATAAACAGATTGTAATTAAGACATATACTAATTGCATATTATTATTATTTTCATTATTCACTTAACTTAATTTATGCTTTATATTTATATAATGGATGTTATGTATAATTTTTTCTTTCTTAATATGTAAATTAATTTATTTAGTTCCCACTTAGATAGATATTTTACATTTAAGTTAATTCATACATAATTCTTAAATTACTTTTATTTCTTGCTACTTCCTTTCATTTCTTTTCTTTCATTTCTATTTTCTCATATGTTCTTTTTGTTTTCTTTGTCTTCTTTTCTCTGAGAACAACACTTTAGTAGTATAATTAAATAGAATTACATCTTAAGTTAGTAACAGACATTTAGTTAATTAGATAATAATTTACTATCCTTTCTTGACTGTTGACGTTTCTTTCGTTAACTTAGTTATCATGTTCATTGATTATGTAACATTTTTAGTACATTGACGACGACCTTCGACACTGTTTTATTCAAAACATCGTGGGCCGTATGTCGTAAATTTTTTAACTTTGATAGAATTAATTGCGTTAATAATATTAGTTTTTAAAAATCTATATAACAGATTTTTTTTTTTACCTGGTCGGTCAGGGGAATGTTACGACAGGTTTAATTATGTTGGCCACTACAGTATGTTAGCATCTTAGTTACGCGTTAACATATTGGTGGGCTGTAAACAAAAGTCATTTTGTGCTTAAAGATATTTTTATTGAACGCGATTTTTATGGTTGTCTATGGTTAGACATGACGTAGGGTGTTGTTATGCGACCGCATGACAACGATCTTTCTTGACCCTTCATATTTTGGAATCAGTCAAATGCAGACGTGTTCTTCAATGCTCCCAGTATATTGTAGTTGTGCAGATGTCCTTATTGAAGATAGGCTAAGGGGTCGACCATATTATTAAGGAATGCAGCGAAGGAGCAACTTATTTGGTCATATCTTCCCTTGGATTGGGAACAGAAGGGAGTAATTATTTATTATTAATTAATCGTTCGCCACACCTCTAGGTATCACTATCGGATGTTCCGTTCGTCGGCAGCGTATATACAGCCTAGTCTTGTTGACGATACAGATATTAATCTAAAGGACTGCACTGAACTGTAATGGACTGCACAGATTTGAATGTATTATATTTATGCCATGAAGTTGATGAACTCTGTATACGTAATAAATTATATGATTTTTGTGGACTCTACCAAAACGGAGTTGTAAACTTCATCCAGTTATATTGAAGTCATTCACCACCATTCGCGAACAAACAACAACCGCACGATAGCCAAAAATATCAAAAACAATGATAATTATGAGGCACAGAATAAGTAATACGAATCCTCATTACGAGGAAGAACCCTTTTCACTAAAACTGTCTTTACCAGTGACAGCCAATAATTCAGCTTTAGCAAGCTAATATTTTGTACCACACGGTTGACATTAACACACAGGCAAAAGATGTCACATATAATAAAACTCCATGGACTTCATTTCTTGTTTTGGTCGTCAAATGTAGTTCTAGGAGGTCTCCCAGTGCTAATTTAATGTCAGGCAAGTGAGCTGCAAAAGGCTTTACACATTCAACACGATTTGACCATCATGTTTCAGACATACCATGAAGAAAACAACCAATACGGTTTTGTAGTAATTCACCGCTTAGGACTGGAACTGAACAGGTGGTAAACAGTTTGAATAGTTCCGAAAAAGGTTATTGCTTCAGCAGCATCATTTCCAAGTAAGTTGAGTGTGTGACAACCGCAAGGTGAAAAAAATTGCTGTTGAGCATTGTTCTTGTATTTTTGCTTGTGCGCCGTTGTATTTTCCGGCCATATTTGCCAACTTATTGTAGGTTTGAGCTCTACAATCACTGAGATGAATAGCATGTTCTTTCACTGTATCAGTTATCAACTGAGCAATTTCTTCTCCTCTTTTGTGCTACAATCTGCAAACTTGAGAAATCTTTCATGAATCTCATACTGCGTTTCTTTTACTAGTACGTATCTCAAATAAAGTGTTGTTTGTTCAATATGGGAAGAATCTGGTGTGGAATCTACTATTACTGCAAAGTACTTTGCAGATTTCTTCTCAAGCAAAATGCGTTGTTTCACAAGATTCGTGCATTCTGCAATAAATTCATTCTGTGAATCAAGGGACAGTAATGAACTTGAAGCCGCTCATTCCTTTTCTGTGACTCCTCTACACTTAGCACGTGTTCCTAAAAGATAGGGTCCCACCTGGAGAGCATTTCAATGAGTCCTAAAAAGTTACCATTGTTTGAATCACCATTTCTATGGGATGATCGAGTAAATGCTAGACCACGTTCTCCCAAGAAGAGTAAAACATCGATGATGCGCTTTAAATGGTTGTACCATTTCACAGCTTCAGTTTTGATTGACGCTTCTAAGATGATGTCACCTTCTGTCCCAGACAGCAGGCGCCTTTCTAGCTCTAGCCAAGCTAGGTAACATTCTCTGTGACTATTGCTTTTTTCGTGTTTTTGGATCCTGTAGGAAAGTTTTCGCTACTTCCGATTAGAATTCCAGCCTTTAGCAGATACCAGTGCAGCCTAGCAGAAGTGCTAGTCTCTTACATGTAATTCTCCGTTAGTGCTTTGAAATTCCAGTATGCTTTTGGGAAAACTTGATTGCAGGTGTCTTTTTTGGAATTTTTTAGACAGAAGGATGTGACCATTTGTAACATACATTTCTATTTCCTTTTGAGATGTAAACTCGGTTGTGATACATCCAATGTCACGGCCTATATTATGATTACTCCTCTCATTTTCAAATTCCCTTCCACATGCGTCTGAATGCCTGTTTCTTTCTGTTTTCCATTTTTATTTTCTGCATCTGCACCTTCATCAAAATACTGTACATGATTACCAAAATCAACTGTTCCTTGTTTGGGGATGAGGTTTCCAACATTTCCTTCTTGCTCCAATTCTATAGGTGAGCTCAATGAAAAACATTTTGAAGCCGCACTCAATTCAAATTGAAAGAACTTTTGTTGACCCCCTTTTTCTTTTTCCTCTCGTTCTTTCTTGTCTTTTCTTTTCTGGGTTGCTGATTTATGAGCATACATTTTAGAGAGATGATTTATTATTTATACTTTTATATCTGATAAAAAGATAATAAAACAAAAAATATTATATACTAACAATTTGGTAGTAGTAGAAGTAGTCGTAGTAGTGGTAGCAATGGTAGTAGATTAGTAGTAATAAAAGTAATAGTAGTAGTAGTAGTAGTAGTAGTAGTTGTAGTAGTAGTAGTAGTAGTAGTAGTAGTAGTAGTAGTAGTAGTAGTAGTAGTAGTAGTAGTAGTAGTAGTAGTAGTAGTAGTAGTTGTAGTAGTAGTAGTATTAGTAGTAGTAGTAGTAGTAGTAGTAGTAGTAGTAGTAGTAGTAGTAGTAGTAGTAGTAGTAGTAGTAGTAGTAGTAGTAGTAGTAGTAGTAGTAGTAGTAGTAGTAGTAGTAGTAGTAGTAGTATTTACAACTGGGATGGATAAAATAATAAAGGTCTCAAAAGTACCCGGAAAGTTTATGCTACGCCTATGGTGTGTGGGTGTTCTGTATGTAAAATCTTATAAATATAATAAATCTCTGCGCTGTGTTTAATGCGATGTTTATCTGATAGTGTGAGAAGTAATAGTGTGGGGAAAAAGTGACTTGTACTTACAGTTTTATATTTATGGAAATTATATTTAACTGATAATCAATCTCGTCACTGTGTTTATTGCAACGTTTATCTTGTAGTGTAATCGTGTAAGCACAATGACTGGTATTTACATTGCTTATATTTATGAAAAAATAAAAATGTTTACTGAAACTAGAATGGATGTCTGTTAATAATTTACAACTGAATGGATGTATATTAACAACTTACAAATATAGTACACTAACCTTGGTTTCGTATAAAGAATTCACTGAACACTCGAGGTCCCTGAATCTTTCCACATGAAATGTAGCATACGGTTACCCAAGTTGACTGGCTGATTACTTTCTCCAGTAATGCCGAAGAATGATTTTTGCTGGGTTATATGTTGGCTAAACGGCCTCTCGCGATTCCTGTGTTCGTCTACCGAGTCCTTTTCATGCCGGAGAAGTTCTGTAATCTTTTTGCAGCGTTCCGTTTCATCTTTACTTTAGCCCAGACCATTGGTCACCATTAATCCAATATTAAATTTGCTATCCCGTGAGAAATGACTAGCAAATTATTCCCCTCTATTTTCTTGCGCTGCTAATGTCTCAAATCTTTCGCTATGATCTGTTATTAATCCAAATACTTCGTTTGAATGACTGCCGTTGTGCTAATACAGGCAAGTCGTACTGACCACGTATACTAACTCAAAGATTGTTCATGGTTTGTCTGTTGTACTAATGTCTCATGTTATCCTTTATGTCAATGTATCAAACGCAATACCCCATTCGTGTTATGGCCCAAAACCGGGCCATGTTGTCTCCCTCACCGACTCAATTTCATTGTTACGGTGTGGGCCTATTGCGTTCCCTGTGGCAGTCGCTTTGGTCTAAAAAAAATCCATTGTCAAATGAGTAATTTTCCCGGTGGTTAAGAATAACTGAGTATGCTATGTATGCACATATTTGTATCGAATTACAACTGAAGCGTTGAACAAATAGATTAGAATATATTTTTTAAGTAGAATTTGAATCCCAGATTTGGTACTATTACCATGTATTATGATTATTTCCGTACTTTAGTAGTCAAAATTGTACCGAATCTGGTACATTAGTACCAAATGTGGCTGCGCTGCGTTAGGCGCTTTCATAAAATAGTACTGAAGCGGTTACCATGGTGATATCGAAAATTGCAAAAGTGGTAAATATGACCCTACTTATCCATTTAAGGGTTAAATCACACTGATGCAGTGATTCTATGATGAAAGTAAATATTATTCATTATACCTCTACATTTCCCAACACTACATAATATCATGAATTATACTTTCTACGAATTACGATATATAAAACTATATAAGTGTTACCATCTTGTTGTATTGTTGTGGTACTGTGGTAGATGGGTGAACTAGTGCGAATGTAATTTTTGAGGTGGGCCGCATAACTCTGGCATAGAATACTGTAAAGGGTCAAAACTGTATGACCAACTTGAAGATGGAAGTAGATACTGAACTCGCAGGGTTCAATTTACCACGAGACATCATTTAATGCATGAAGACATAGATGTAGACATCATATGTACAGTAGTCATGAATCGCAATGGCAGGAAAAATACATAATCGATGACGGTCAGCATGGACCTTGAGTGACTTCACTGGCCGTTACCCCTTTGAAGGTTAACGGAAATACTGGAAACGAAGTGATAGGGTACAAAGGTTATTAAACTCCAACATGGTAAAACGTTGAATATATTTATGAAGACCCACTAATGACTCCAGGCATTTTATTGACGCACTAGTGACTTGACTCCGCTGGTCAATTTAAAGCTCTACAATAGACAATCCTGAAGAATCAAGTATTAAAGGTGAGATACTTAAGTGAGCCGTTTAAAGCTAAGCATTCAAATGAAGCACGTCTTGGCATGTCTACTTCAAGAACGGCCTCTTTATTACAATATTATAATCTGTATGTCTTCCAAAAACTTAGGGCAAGTACTCAAAACTCACGTCTTTCTTGGACGGCAAATATATTGGACTACCCCCAGAATAATCGTTGGATGGCAACAAACCGTCCGCAGCAGCCGCGCTATTCTGTTCAAAAATAGCGCACGGTCGCGCACAAACACTTAAGCATATAATTACTTTAGGTGCGCTCACATGCGCGTCTATAAAAGACTAGACCAGCATGTGAGGATCTCTAACACTTAACTCCCACGCGAAAATGACTTAACAATAAGCTTATACAAAATGTGAATGCTAGTCTTCATACAATATATGCAAACATTTTCTGAGATCCCAGGAAATTTCTGGCTCCCGGGCCCCCTTTTTGACCCCGGGCCCGGGTACGATGTACCCCCTTGTAGTGAAATTGACAGAGATACAACGGTAAAATCCTCCAAGGATAACATTTAAGGATAAAAACATAATGCGTAGGCTGCTGATGTACATGATCGCCTAGACCGCGGGTCATCATCCTCCATAAAATTTGACTTGCTAGACAGGAGGGAACGGAGGATCAAAAAGGAAAAAATATGACTGGAAAGATTGCGTAGCAAGGCTAAGGAGACGCAATTGGGGGGGGAAATGGATGAAAGTAAAAAAATTCAAGTTCCCCAAATTGACACGAGGTACGGAATTGGACGTTTTGCGATACCAAGCGCTTGATTTGAATTTGAGCGGAAGAACGCAGATGGTAGGAAAATTACAAAAATTTAAAAAGTAATTTTTCTTAATATTAATGTTAGGAATATAAAAATTAGCTGGCCAGATGGCCTATTCTGAGCAATGAAATAATATGATCTTAATTTTACAGACGGATAGATAATAATGAAAATAATGACAAAAGACGGTGTAGTTTACATCAGCCACAGACTGCGTTGAATCTAACATATCGTTATTGGCACACAAAAACACAACTTTTAGACGCAGATGTTAAAATCTGGTTAGCATAGAAGTGAAGGGACATTGGTGGAAGCTGTGTCTAAAAATAACTTTTTACGACAAAATTTTAAGGGGAGAGAAAGGTTGCTTCAAAAATCAAGCACATTTTTTTTTAGAAACACAAGTAGAGACGGACAGACTAACAGATAACCATCCATACTTGACTGAAGCATGACTGAGATGACTTTAGTGTAGAAATTTGAAAGTAAAACTAAGCAGTGATTGGCCACAGACAATAATATCATTAGCGCTCAGACGCGAAAGTGGGGTCATTTCTCAATAGTTGTTCATAGATAAACACAGATTGTAAAGTGTGGTGAATTCCTTGGGAACGAAATTAAAAGAAGTTTAAGGACGCCATACTATAGCCAGCAGCTCAGCTGAGTTTTGCTAGCAATTCTGTGTATTTATTCATAATCTGGTAAGATTGAAATTATTTCCTTATGTATTTTAAATATTGTTTCATGTTCGAGTGATTTGATACTGCCATATCATAATCTAGCCTTACAAACAAGTAGGGATTTTGCTCTAGACCCCCCGCCCTAGTCAGGGTCTAGGGACCAACAAGGTACATAAACTACAGCAAGGATTATGCAAGATAGAGCAAGCTTTGAAACAGATTACCTATCCTCTTTTAGGGAAGAAAACTAATACATATTTTTCAGAATCTATAGTCTGGGAGGATCTAGCTGATGTAAACCCACCATGGTAACTGTGCTGTTTGGTCAGAGAGATCTGACCTGTCTGTATGATGTGGTTGTTGTGTCAGTGTGATGTCCAGACGTGGGTAGAGAATAGATTTTGACACATAGCCCATACTTTGATTGCAGAGCTGTGAGTTTTCTGTCGACGTCAAGGCAGTGTCTCTTCGGGTGGTGAATTACTCGAGTGTATCGGTGCAGTTCTTGTGACAGAGACCACCATTATTGCCCGCCAGCACGGAGAGGTGGGACCGCAAGTTTTCAGCACCAGAGCTACAAAAGATGAGTGAGCCTCTGGTCTGCTGGACATTCACCAACTATTGGTAGTGACTAATATCCCCATAAAAATTCCCACCAGTTTCTGGACACGGTGTAGTCAATATAGACAGGTGTGATGAGACCACCCCAACAGTACAGACAATATATATCCTCCCTAGTAGCTGACTACCAGAACATTTGAATAAAACTAACTATTCTAGTACTTAAATATGTACACTTTTGTATTTATTATGTAACATTCCATGCATAATTTTCATAAATTTTAAAGCCTTCTTTTAAAACAAGTTCTGGTCAAAATAAAACTTGATCCAGAACAAATAAATGTAATATAATTATATCAAAAACTTTATACACGTGAGTTAGTTCAGTGTATTTTAACACTTGTTAATCTTATTAGTCTTCTTAAATGCCTGTGGGTGTATTTATAACTAACACACCACATTACACATCATTACCCTAGACACTTTACGTAGCCACATTCATTAGAAAAAAAAAATTAAGTGTGAGGTCGTAGTGGTAGCAAGAAAGGCCTTCTGACAATTCTCAATTACATTTTATCTCAGGAGCCTTCACAGCTGGCCTCATACAATTTACAGGTAGTACCATCATCATCATACAATACCATCAATACCACTAAAATAGTGTTTACCAGTTTAATATGGGCTATGGCATTGTCAAGGTGTGTCCAAGTGTACTTTTCGCTGGCAGCGGACGAAACTACATATCTGCTGGTGTTTCAGTAAGGACCGACTTTGCTTTTTGCGGATTTTATTGTCTCAGTATTGACGGGGGCTAATGGCAACGAAATACTTGCGGTACGTTAATAAACAAGAGAAAAGATTAAAAAGAGCCAAGTGCATAAATAACGGTACTTGGGAATAGAAATCAATCTTTGAACGTCTGAACTGTCTTTCGTACATTCAGACTTTCATAAATCGACTGACGCGACGTACGTTTCCCGTATTACATCTTGGCGCTGTCTATTAGCCTTAAACAAATTCTCGGCTTTTCTTGTGTACATGGATTTCAAATAAGCTTTTACTGGGTATCAAACTATTTCATCCTGTCGATTAGTGTGACGAATTGCGTAATAAATTGTTGGGCACTGTGTGGAACTAAACCCCCACCCATCATTTAATTCCTGTCGTGAGAAGTTAGAGACCTAACGCCAGCTTGTCAACTTAATTTTAGAGTGGGAAATTCTGACAGTCACGGTAAACGAGTTAAATTCATTCATTCATAACCCTTCACTCCCAAAGGAGCATATGCCTTCAATAAACACATGCCAAGTCCTCTTGTCACATGCATTCATCTCAACTTCTTTCCACGTTTTCCTCATCATTTTCACCTCTGTTTCCAGCTCTCTTCTCCGTGTGCTTCTGGTCTACCTCTGCCTATCTTGCCCTGGGGGTTATAGAACAAGGACTGCTGTTGCCTCGAATTTTTAAGTATGTGCTTGGGGTGGTATTATGTTGGCTGACACCACCGAGAATAATGTGTCACGTAACAGCAACGACGGGTAAGTCAAGCAGGCTGAACACGTAAGGTACATTATCGACCTCATTTTTATTCAGAACGAGACTTGGACAATCCACATCACAGGCAAGCGGTAACAGTACATGGAATCATAGTTTCATTGCAGAAAATAAATTGTTATCGATATGGCCTTTGACTGCCGATACCGGTTATAATAATGACACGGTCAAACGTCTTGGCCAATTCGTAAAAACTTCGTCGAATTGAAGATTATATAGATTACTTTAATATGTATTCTCGCTCCTAGTATCAGAGGGACACACTAGCCATTGATTATGACAGATACAATGGAAGTACTTCCTTGACAAATAGGGCTCTGCTTCTTTGAGGCAAGAGACCTTGAAATATGCCGTTAACTGGCAATAATTAAGAATGTAGACGAATTACTGGTGCAACCCTCTCAGGAATTAAACTTCATCGTTCTTTAGTACTTCATTATTAATAAATATGGGTCTTCTCTTTATATTAGAGAAAGAACACTAAAAATGCGTCTGTCAGCGACGATCAATATATTACAATGCTTTTAGGGTATGATTTGTATAGCAACAAATCGACGCAACAAAAGCGCGTCATTATTATTCAATGAAGATGCAGAAAAGTACGCATAACTATTTAAAAATGTACATCTACATCAGTTGCGCTCACATGTGCGTCATTCAAAACTAGACTGGCATGTGAAAGTCTTACACACATAACTCCCACGCGAAAAACGAACAGTATACATCGCCCCACGGAGAAAAAAGCAGAGCTTATTTTATTAAAATATACCGGAGAAGTCAATCAAAGTCCATTTTACAATAATCAATCAAACATAATTAATGTTAAGTAATTATAAGGAGATAGCGAGTGGGATAGAAGTGTGTAAAAGGAAAGCTAATACCAAATACAAACAAAAGAAATGAAACATTATGTACCAAAATTATACAAAATACAAAACAAGAAGTGGCAAAGGAAAAAGAAAATGAAAGAATGATAAGACATGATGAATAATGGTGACAGCAATAAACAGAGGTGCTAAAAGAAAAATGTCAATCAATGAACAAAAGGAAATTGAGTAATGTAGGGATGTATGCGTATAAATGTAAGAGTGGGTAACCAATTAAACAAAATCAATGATCAAAATAAAACACTCGAATGAAACAACACAGTCCAAAGAGGGTGTAGGAAGAACCAACTACACAGCTTAAGCAAGTATGCAAATATGGCTACATGAACGATATCTAAGTGCTAAATATATCAAGCGCTAAAGATGCGCGATCATATAATAATTGGGGTGAGATGCAATAGTGTATCGAAAATACTAAACTAATTAAGTTAAAATTACTGTCATAAGTGTCCCACATTGTTCCTGGGATATTACTATGCTAGTCTTCTTCTTTGATCCTTAGCCGCCAACCGTCAAAGCAGTCAGTGGCCATCACGCCTAGTGGCGTCTTGTAGGGCAACAACAAATTGATTCCACTTTGCTCGATCTGTGGCCATCCTTCGTACAGTGCCCCAACTCTGGTTCATTCTTTGCACCTCAGCCTCCACAGTCCTCCGCCAGGTTGTTTTTGGTCGGCCTCTCTTTCGTTTTCCTTCAGGGGTCCAAAGCATACCTGTTCTTGTGATGGCATCGGGGTCTCTTCTGAGGACATGGCCAACCCAGCTCCGACGTCTGCCAGCTATGATGGTGTGCATGTCCTCTTGCTTGCTCCGAGTAAGCAGATCTTGGTTGGTGATGGTATTCGGCCAAAAGATTCGGTGAATTTTTCTTAGGCATGTTGTGTGAAAAGAGGACAATTTTGACATTTCCTTCTCTGTAACTCTCCAGCATTCCGCACCATAGAGAGCACAGAAAGCACACAACTCTTATGTAATCTTAATTTTGTGCTTGTGCTGTATTGAGAGGACTTCCAGATGTTGTTTAGGCTAAAAAAAAGGCTGTTCTTGCTTTATTCATTCTGATGTTGATGTCTTTGCCTGCCCCACCGTCTGGTGTTACTATGCTTCCGAGGTATGTGAAGGTATCTGTCTGTACTAGTTGCTGATTCCTTACTGATATGGGCTCAGGGTTGCTCACATTGAGCGTCATGACCTCAGACTTCTTTAAATTGATGTTCAAGCCCACCTGCTGGCTAATTTTATTAAGTCTATCCGTTTTTTTCTGGATGTGTTGCTGTGAATGTGCCAGCAGTGCAATGTCATCTGCATATTCCACATCTTCCAATGTAGAAAATGTAGTCTATCTTATTCCTCTTGGACTGCCCTCTGTTGTCTGGCGCATCACCCAGTCTATGACTGTTAAAAATAGAGTGGTAATAAGGGGCATCCCTGTCGTACTCCTGTCTTCACCTCAAAGGTTAGGTTGCTCTGCCCAACACTACACGTAAAGCTGGCATAGAGGCTTTTTATGATTGACACTATGCAGCTTGGAATTCCATAAGCCCTGAATATTTTCCATAAACTGTCCCTATGTATGCTGTCAAAAGCCTTTTTAAAATCAACAAAATTTATGTAAAGCTGTCTTAGCCATTCTGAGCACTGCTCTATAATGTTCCTGAGAGTAAATATATGATCTACACATCTTCTGTTCTTTCTAAATCCTGCTTGTTCTTTCCTCAATTTGTAGTCTACTGCCTTTGAAATTCTCTGTATAATTATCCTGCCTAGTATTTTGCTAGGAACTGAGAGAAGAGTGATTCCTCTCCAATTATTGCAGTCTGCAAGATCTCCCTTCTTGGGCAATTTGACAATTATTCCTTTGTTCCACTCTGATGGTGTTGTCCCCGTTTTCCAGACTTGTGCAAATAATGGTTCTAATAGTTCTGCTGCTAGCTCAGGGTCTGTCTTAAATAGCTCTGCATTTAAGTTATCATGGCCCTGAGCTTTGCCGTTCTTTAACCCTTTGATTGCTGTGATGATTTCTTCTTTTCGTGGAATGTCTGTATTTACATCTAGATCGTTTTCAGCCTCAGGAACATTCAATTGTGTCTCTGGTGGTTCCCTGTTCAGATTTTCTCTGAAGTGCTCTGCCCATCTGGTTTCCTGTCCCTCTGCTGTCGTGATGAGATTTCCTTCATTCATAACCCTCCACTCCCAAAGGAGCATAGGCCTTCAACAAACACATGCCAAGTCCTCCTATCCCGTGCCATCATCTCAAGTTCTTTCCATGTTCTCCTCATCATTTTCACCTCTGTTTCCAACTCTCTTCTCCATGTACTTCTTGGTCTTCCTCTGCCTCTCTTGCCCTGGGGGTTCCAGAACAAGGACTGCCTTGTAATACTATCAACAGGTTTCCTCAGCGTGTGTCCTATCCATCGCCATCGTCTTCTTCTTATCTCTTGTTCCACTGGCGCTTGTCTAGTTCTTGTCATCAGTTCCACGTTGGTAACCTTGTCATACCATTTTAATCCCTCTATTCTACGCAAGCACCCATTTATGAAAGTCTGTAGCTTTTTGGTTGTTGTCTTTGTTGTTCTCCATGTCTCCGAGCCATACAATAGGACTGACTTCACATTTGAGTTGAAGATTCTTATTTTCGTGTTGGATCCGATTTCTCTTGATCTCCATATATTTCCCAATGCAATGAAAGCTCCTCTTGCCTTTTGTATTCTTATTTTGATATCACTGTCTGTCCCTCCAACTTTGTCTATATTACTGCCAAGATACGTGTATGATTCTACATCTTGAATTGGTGTTTCTTCAAGTTCAACCCTGTGTGGCAGTTAGAGAACGATTTACAGTCAAAGGGAAGGAATAAGGAGAGTTAGAAATGGGGCGGTTCAGATAGAGTACAAAAAGGGGATGCGCGAACAATGTTGCGCAGGACAGAGGTGAACGGTATTTTAGTGAATGCACGCTTTTCTCAGCGGGCAGTCCAGAAGGCGTGAGTCAGTGTGCAGATGGCACGTACGCTAGGAGCCATGTTAATGGCCGTATTCAGATAGTTTAAGGGATGAATATTTCATGGACAAGAAGTAGTTGGGTAATGATTAACCCGAAATATAGAACAGTGAGAATTCTTGTCTAGAAGGAGAAACGGTGTGAGTTAGATATTATTCAGATAGGAAAAGGTACGTAGAGTGAACTTTATTTCATATAGACAGTAGTCATGTTCCTCAGTGATAAAAAGGGAAAACAACATCCCCGGAGAGGCCCGGTCTACCAATAGATAACCTGAACACTGAGATGATAGATAACAATAGACATAAGAAATTATAAGGAAGAAAGAACAGAACTAGAGACTATAGCACCTGAATGATCACTGATGGTTAAAAGGTCAGAAGGTGTAGATTCGACACTGAGCGAGAGAGAGAGTGAGGAAAGAAAGAACTTACATTATATATTCTATGATGGACCAAATGTGGAGGTCAGAACAGACAGCAATGATCCTTTCATTATGTTAATAAAAACTATTTCAACTTGACTATGTCGTGATGTGCTGTGGAAACCTGATGTCGACGCATGCCACATTATTATAGAATTTGGTGCCATGACCAACCTCTAGCAGCACACACACACATTGTTTATAAACAGTAGTTCAGCAACTATGCTTTATGCTGTCATCTCTCCTCGCTTCAGGCAGAAGACATAGATGCGTTTTGGACGCTGCAACAGATTTCAACAACCACGAACTACAGATAGCTATCATAATGCAGAATAGCACTTACAGAAGACACCATAATACATTTCCGTATCTGTGGCAGACCTCAGCAACTACAGACGGCAGAGTATAACGAAGAAAAGAGTTCATTTTTACGTTTCGATAACATGAAAAAAAAACAGAGTGACAACAGTGTAAGTTGTAAACAGAGAAAAAGTGAACAGTATCGGAACTAGCCAAGCAGAAACGTCGGTCCGAAAAACCGAGTCGGAATTTTCTTTTTTTCAAATCGACCGGCACGAGAATAAGTCATTCACCAAGACAAAGTACTACACACGCACTGGTTGATGACAGACTTCAAGAACCACAGACGGCAGAACAACGCAGAATTGCAGTTTTACAACATACGAAGAAAAACAGGACAGTCAAAGTGTAAACAGAAGCTGACAGGTTGCGAACTGGTCAACCGAAGACGCCAGCTCAGAAATCAGGTCAAGATTTTTTTTTCTTCACGCCTTCTGCACGAGAGGGGTCGCAAAGACAAAGCGGGTACAATATTCACAAGTCCTGTAACGTCTATTCGGAAACAAATTGTTTTCATTCAAATCTTTCAGCACAGGGGACACTTATCACAGCAGACGACAGGTCGACGTGCTTCGCGCAAGTAGTCTTTAGACAGGTCATAGAGTGCAGTACAGTAAACGATTCACGGATAGAAGCCTTTGTGTGTAGCAAAACAGTGTGTAGTCCGGATGGTATAAAAATATAACAATAGTGTTTGTTAAAAAAGAAAAGTCGGTCGCGTGCGCAATATCGCGACAAACGAGTACTCCAACGTAGACATCTTAATTAATTAGTTTAATTAGACATTGTTGTATTATTATTCTTGTCTTATTAATTAGACATTATAGTAATATTATTGTTATTAATATTATTACTGTTGTTTAATTATTATTCTTATCATTATTATTAGTATTGTGTCTCACTAATATTGAATTATAACAGTGTATGCATAAATTTTTTTTTGTAACTAACATTATATTTTTTTTTCAGGAAACCCAAGACTAATAGAAAAATTTCTATTCATTTTCAGGTGCAAGTTAGTTTAAGTTAACGGTAGAAATAAGTAGTTATTTTTTCAGATTGTGATGATGGCACAGGCCGAACAGACACAGCATAACATGCAAGACAGCCAGACTTTGGCCTTCATAAAGACGATTACCGACACATTAGCCAAGGTAGACATAAAAGGTAATGTAGACTTCTTTTCAGGTGACCCACATGCATGTCGTAAGTGGCTGACAGACATTGATAAATACGCAATGTCAATAATAGCAGATGAATTGGAAAAAGTTAAAATTGCGATTTTTTCATCTGTTGATCTGATCACAGACTCTATCAGAAGGCGATTAGACACATTACTTAATGAAAGAGATCTTCAAGCAGAGCCTAAATCGTACGATACGAAAGGGAAAGGGCATTGTCACACTTGTGATGGAGAACATAATGACAAAAATAAAATCCTAGAAACAGTTGCTGTACCACCACACTGGAACACACTTAATAAAAGAAGAATAAGAATAGCGGTCAGAAATTTTGTGGCAGAATTTAGAAAAGGGAAGTCCATAGAAATAAATAACATCAACAGAGCAAACCAACAGAAGTGCCATATAAGAACACAGAACGGTTGGGAAATGAAGGTAGAACCGCTAGGAGTGTGGAGAAACATAATAGGATCTGGTCAGCAACATGTCACAATAAAGGAAGAAGGTAATAGGAATGGACCATGGACACGTCAGGTTAGGACAACAGTTCAGAAACAGGAAAACATACAGCGAGACAGGGTCAGCGTTGGTACACAAGAACCAGAAATAAATGAAACAAAGATGATTAGTACCGGAACACAAACTGAGATAGATACTGTAGCGTCACACTTGGGGCCAGCACACAATGAGACAGACGTCATGAGAGAAAATGAAACATTGTCACATGGGTTAGACAATACGAGAAAGTCTAAGATACCACTCAGTGTAAAAAGGATGAACCTACAAACTGCTAAAGAAGTAGTGATACCACAGCATAGGGTTAGCATCGAGGTAAACAATAAGAAGGATGAACCGATGCAGTCGACCAGAGAAAAAAGGTCGACGGACAGATAATGAAGCAGAATATAGCAGTAGACGGAGATGGTCGTCAGAATCAGTGTCGACGGACTTAGACAGTGTAGTGTCTGAGGAGAGTGACGGTAGTCACAGACACAAAAGCACTTTTAGAAGAGGAGAGAATAGTAGAAGAAGTAAGGAAGAAGGGAGCAAATGTGGAGATAGTAGCAGAGAAAGGGACTTGTCAGTATACAATCTGGAGAAAATAATAGCGGACAATGCAGACATGTGGATGCGACATGCAGCGACAATCACGCAGACTGATTGGAGGGAGGCATGTAATCGACAGATTGACGACTCGGAGAAAAGAAAGACGAAACAGGAGGGTGTAAGTACAGTACAAGAAAAGTACCAGCTTGACATAGAATCAGAATTCGATTCGTCAAGTGGGGAGGATAGAGTTATGGGCCCCGACGAAATTGGATACAGGTCGGATGAGCTCGAGCATATAACGGACGACGAAGGCCGTAGAATTTATTGGCCGAAAAATGAGAATAGTGATCTTGGACGTATAAATCAGATAAAGACGGAGAACATTACCAAAAAGGTTGAGCCAAATGTGGTTCTATGGCGCTCGGAGAGGTCTAAATTCTTGGAAAAATTGAGAAAGAATCCGATTAAAGCGGATGAACCAAACATCGACGAGGTGAAGAAGGTAATAGAAGCTACCATAAAGCGGCCTGATTTTAACTTCTCGGGAGCCATGCTATGGAGCGTGCTGGAGCAGAAGTATCAGACATACTTTCCACAAACTAAAACTGAGGTAAATATGGTTCTGACGAAAATGTTAAATGACGCAAACAGGAAAAGGTTGATAGAAAAGGCAGAGCAGGCAAATCGTCATCAAGGTCGGAAGAGAAATAAAGGAAGAAGAAAATATAGATATTGATAAACACATTTCGTTGGAAAGGCATAGGCACAAGGAAGTCACTATAGCTAACATAGCGGAGTTTATGAGTAAGTGAAGTAGAGGGGGAGATGAGAGATAAAGGTCATGAAAAATGACGAGGATATTATGTGAGAAGAAGAAGAGCCATAAGAGATGGCGAAAGTAAGAGTAAGTAATTGAGATATTGGACGGGGAGTATTAAGGGCCATGGGAGATGGCGAAAACAAGAGAATCACTTGGATAAATAAGTATGAGAAAATTGAGAGTCACGGAGAAGTGACGGAGTATGGAGAAGCCACTGGAAGGATGGCACGGACATATAGAAGATATAGTTCTAGAAGGAACTTATGTAGAAGTAAGAAGCCATGGAGCATAAGGCAAAGAAAGAGATTTTTGCGACAGTGGCCGAGTCTTATGAAGACTTTGGGGAGAAATCATATTTTTTTTTCTCCGTAATACATGAAGAGAAAACAAATGTGCTGAGAACGTTCCAGGGAGGGAACGAAAAACATATGAAAAACGTTAAGTGCGGCGTTTGCCAGACTACAAATGTGAGTCTATGGAGGGTAACCCTCACCGAACATATACAATAGAAATTTAGACATGGAGAGACAGTGTTGTGGAGAAGGAAAAAGGGAGATAGCACAAAGAGAAGTTCCAGGGAGGGAAGGAAAAACATATAAAAACGTTAAGTGCGGTGTTTATCAGACTACAAATGTGAGTCTATTGAGGATAACCCTCACCGAACATATATAACAGAAATTCACACACTAGGAGACAGTGTTGTGAAAAAGGAGTTCAAGTGACAGGTCAGCGGTAGAAAAACACGCAAGTAGGTCAAAGCGACAACGCGGTTTAAGATAGGTAGACCAAAGAAGTTGAAGATATTTCTGCGTAGTAGACTATAGACAGAGGTCTAGTTTAAAAAATGGTGGATAGGAGGATGGCAATTCAGTGTTGCCATGATAGTAAATGGCTCACGCCATCATGAACTATGTATATAGGGAGACATGACAGAAGACATGTTTGGCTTTATACGAGAGAAGAGGAAGGTCAGACAATTCAAACCAGGTGTGTGGTGACAGAAGATAATACTATACGAGGAGTTTACGTGTATGACAACAGGAGTGACTGGATGTGTAAAAGGAAATAAACTTTGTATGGTGAAGTACACAGTTGGCAGAATGTGAGTGAGAAAGACAAGGGTTAAGAACAGTCATAAATGTGAAAAGGAAAGGTCACTTAAGAAAAGTGACGTGAAAAGAGTTATTTCTCAGTTTTGTTATGATAATATGTTGTAATGTAAGAAAATAATGACATGTTAAGTGATATGAAAAAAAAACAAATGAATGACCACTAAGAAAGTGGAATGTATAACATGTCTAAAAAGTATGTTTTTTTGAAATCATGTAACGTGAGCAGATAGGACAAAGCAAAGATGAGTGGTCGTAAATGGGAACGAGATGTTGAGAATGTACGTTCCCAGTACAATTTAATTGAGTTGTGTAAAAGGAAATTGTCCTTTGACACAGATAGTAATTGTTCATGTGCTGAGCTAGGGTTGTAACAACACATTGCTAAGGATATTGTTTTTGTTTTGATACATAGTTAAGTACAATAATGGCTGATACAGTCATTAAAATAAATTTTTTCTCCTACGGATAAATAATTTATTTTTAAGGGAGAAAGGGAGATAATGTGGCAGTTAGAGAACGATTTACAGTCAAAGGGAAGGAATAAGGAGAGTTAGAAATGGGGCGGTTCAGATAGAGTACAAAAAGGGGATGCGCGAAAAATGTTGCGCAGGACAGAGGTGAACGGTATTTTAGTGAATGCACGCTTTTCTCAGCGGGCAGTCCAGAAGGCGTGAGTCAGTGTGCAGATGGCACGTACGCTAGGAGCCATGTTAATGGCCGTATTCAGATAGTTTAAGGGATGAATATTTCATGGACAAGAAGTAGTTGGGTAATGATTAACCCGAAATATAGAACAGTGAGAATTCTTGTCTAGAAGGAGAAACGGTGTGAGTTAGATATTATTCAGATAGGAAAAGGTACGTAGAGTGAACTTTATTTCATATAGACAGTAGTCATGTTCCTCAGTGATAAAAAGGGAAAACAACATCCCCGGAGAGGCCCGGTCTACCAATAGATAACCTGAACACTGAGATGATAGATAACAATAGACATAAGAAATTATAAGGAAGAAAGAACAGAACTAGAGACTATAGCACCTGAATGATCACTGATGGTTAAAAGGTCAGAAGGTGTAGATTCGACACTGAGCGAGAGAGAGAGTGAGGAAAGAAAGAACTTACATTATATATTCTATGATGGACCAAATGTGGAGGTCAGAACAGACAGCAATGATCCCTTCATATGTAAATAAACATTATTCAAATTACTATGGCGTTATCGCATCACGTGCTATGTGTGTGTGTGACTGTGTGGTATACAGCATATCATAGCTAACCACAGAGGTAAGCGAACCTGGGCAGACATTGCCATAGATGATTCATAATACAACCAGGGCTGCCACACCTGTTATCATTACCTGCATTTATTCTCATTATTTTTGTCTTTTCCCTGTGTATTTTCAGACCCAATTGCTGTGACCTCTCATCGAGTGTTTTCAATTTGTCCTGCATCTGATTACGGTTATGGGACAGAAGAGCCAAGTCATCAGCAAAATCCAGATCATCCAACTGCTTAGTCAGAGTCCAGTGGATTCCATTTCTGTTGTGTGTTGTCGATGATCTCATAACCCAATCTATTGCCAGCAAGAAAAGAAATGGAGACAAGAGGCATCCCTGTCACACTCCTGTTCTTATCCCAAACGGTTCTGTAAGCTGTCCTTCGTGAAGAACTCTGCATGTCATGTCTTCATATGTTTTCTTGCTTATCTGTTACTAATGTAATATTGTTTGCACCTTGTTTTCCGCTGATAAATTTAGTTATTTTGTATACTGTGCTTTGTTCATTTCTGAGTGCTGCCTCTTCTGCCTGTCTTGCAAGATCGTCTAGGAAATTACTTTTGTTGGCTCGGGTTTGGCCTTTAAATTCCTTGTCCAGCTGACTGTACTGTTCGCTATATAGTTGCTTTAACCTGGGGGACTTTGCTTCTGTTTTCTTTCTTTTCATTTCCTTTCTCATCTTTATGGTGTTTAGTGTTTTTGGTGTTATCCAGTCTTGCTTCTTCCTTTCCTGGAATCCCAAGCATGATTTGCTACTTTCTTTATATATTGTTGAAATGGTGTTGAAATTCTGGTCTATATCATCAGTCAATGTCTTTTACTGGCTTTTGGCAAATTGATATCGTTTCTTAATGTCGGCCGCAAAAGCTTTTCTGGTAAGGGGGTCCTTCAATTTGCTGATGTCAAACCTTTTCTGTGTAGTTACAGTTGGTCCAGCCCGTCTTAGTTTCACTTTCAGTTTTGCTACTACTAAATGGTGATCACTTCCCACATCTGCACCTCTTCTTACCTTCACATCTTGTAATGCATGTCTCCATCTACCGTTAACCATAATGTGGTCTATCTGGTTTCTGTCCCGACCATTTGGTGATTCCCATGTTAATTTGTGAATTTCTGTATGTGGGAAAAGTGTTCCTCCAATGACCAGGTTGTTACTGCTACAGAAACTTATTAGTTTATCCCCATTTTCGTTTGCTGTTCCGCTGCCGCATTTCCCCATTGTTCTTTCATTATATGTATTGTGTGTACCAACTTTCGCATTGAGGTCTCCCATTACTATAACAAGATCATATCTAGGTGTGTCTTCCATTTCTTTCTGCAGTTGTTGATAGAATTCATCCTTTGTCGTACATTTTAGATAGGAGAATTAAGACTAGGTTTGGTCCCTTCTGAATAGATTAGAATAAGTGATAGCCACAGTGAGAGTTAGTAAAAGAAATAGATTTTCCCAAGAGTGCATTGGTAGCGAATCAAATAGAGCTGTCCCCTGAAAAACAAGAATCTTCTCTCTCTCTGGCCTATCTTCTACGACAGATATATATAAGTCAGACAGACTATTGACAACATATATTACCATGTATGAACATACCACTCACGTGCACACACCTCCGAGTGACAACAGTTAGACACACAGACGTGGGAAAACTATAACAATACTTAGGTAAATATTCTAGAACGAGCTGACCAACACGCTGATTAGTTCCAGAGAGATTTTATTTATCATCTATAAAATCTTCTCACAACACCAAAAACAAAAAAATACATCAAGGAAAACATATGCACATAGTCATAAAATATCAAGAAAAATGCTACAAGGATGATAGCCCTGTTATGATCTTAACTCCAGGTTTAGCCCACAGCCCCGTTAGGATGACAGATGATGGCCCAAAGAGTTATAGATACATAGGGTCTGAGACTAAGAGGTTTTCTTTTTTTTTCCTCGTAAATGTATGAACAGAGTTGAATAATCTGGTTTAGCCTAAGAAAAAAGAAAACTCTAGCAATAGCAACAAATTCTGCAGATTAAACCAAAAAAATTAAGACAGCAAATTGGTGACAATATACAACGGTAAAATAACACTCTGACCTGCGTACACTCATTCATTCAGCCATGGCCTTGTATTCACATTTATACTTACAACTTTGCTCGCTGCCTCTGGGAACATAATAAATTCTAGGACCTTCACACAGACCCGAAAATGCAGTCATCGACCAAGAAATCCCCAGTTCCAAAAGACGTACTGAACTCTCTGTCTCAGGGAACGATTCCTTGGGTGTTCTAATTTTTCGAATGTCTGATTAAGTCAGCTAAAATTTGTCCAGGCACGAAAGGTTGCAGAGCACAATGTCATTAGCTTTGGTTTCTCGAATTTAAGGAATGTCAGATCGGTGTCTTCTTTCAGGAAGGTACTATATTTGGTCACCACAGTACTAGTCAAAACTCTGTCGGAATATTTCTGATATTTGCTTGCCACCACGGGCCGAATTGTACTGAAGAGTTATTCTGGAAGAATTAATTCTGGCGCGAAGGCCTCTTACTTCATTTAACTGTTAAAGTTCAGGTAATGAAAGTGATTAGTTTCTTCACAAATAATGTTCACGTACTAGAACGCTGGCAAAGTTGGGTACCACAGTTTCACTATATAAAAGAAAGAACACATATCAAATAATTTACAATATGTACCCAATATAACTTACATTTTTAAACCGCAAGCGTACTGCTTGACTTATAATTTAAATTTCCCGTACAGTAAGTTATATTTTTAAAAAAATCATCAAACCTCATGAATTTAGGAACACGTGCGTGTTCCGTCAACATCTCATGAGGCTTCTAGCATTTATAAGTTAGTTTAGAAAAAGATACTCGACTGAGTAGTTAGCAGTTAAACTAAATTCATTTATTAGCCGACTGAATTTAAGCTATAAATATAATTTATCCTGCTTTCCACTGAGATACGTCACTAGAAAATCTAACAACTTATAAATTATGCACTCTGTTCAAAATAAACTAGTTAAAATAAAATGAGCGATTAACACTTTAAACACCTTAACCACTTCGCAAAATGCTAGATAATAATATGATATTTACCTCAAACACAGAATACTAAGAACTTAAACCACTTCGACCAAACTAAAGGCCATCTCTATTAACATAGATATTTAGAAATCGAACCAAGGCTTGTTCTAGTCTAACTGCGAATTTCTGAGTGAAATGAAATAAAGTTTCAAACTAGGTTTAATATCTGAAACAGACAAAGGATGAACTATTTCCGTAACCCCGATCTCTCCCCTTCTCATAACACCTACGTTTCACTTAGAAGCAAGTCGTAACTGACACTTCTCGTTTTCGCGCCTCACGCGGATTATGACCAGCCGTGAGTGCCCGGTCCGATGGACTTCTCCGACAGATGTCTCGAACTACGACTATAAGGTGTAAATTATCGCTCCTCCCTGAGCGTTCGGCCGATGCAATTTCGTTGTGACCGGTGAAAGATGCAGACAATTTGACACCTCTAGGTCTAGCGAAACGAATATTCACAGCCTATATCGTCCAGTACGGGGAATGCTGCCGACTTAAGTCTGCTCTATCGTGAGATAAGCGAAAGTCCCAGTTTCGTTTTCACTGACATCTACGCAATAGAATTACGTATCCCAGTATGAGAAAAAACAAGGTAAAGTTTGTGAATCATCATCATCATGTGACGTATTCTTTCCAGAACGTTGTCTCCATTACAGCTGCTCTGAACGCATCACGATTCTGGGCAAGTCGACCTGCATCAGCCAAAGACAAGTTCAGACTCTCTGTGATGTCCTGGGTCCACCGTCGTCTAGGTCGACCCCTTCCCCCTTTTTCCAGGGACCATGCCTTCCATCACTGTTTTTTCCAGACTATTATGTCTTTTTATATGACCGAAAAATTTCAGCTTCCTTATTGCGATGGTATTTAGGAGCCAATGTTCCTGTACGTTTAGTGAGTGCAGTACTTCTCTGTTGGTCTTTTTTTTCTGTCCAGGGTATTCTCAACATCCTTCTGTAGCATTTCATTTCGAATGATGTAATCTTTTTTGCAACTGTTTTATTGAGTGTCCAAGTCTCGCAGCCGTATGTTGCTACTGGGAATATACATGCTCTGATCAGTTGTAACTTTGTTTCTTTGCTTGTGCCTTGCCATAGGTTTTTCATCTGTATTAGCTTATGTGAAGCAATTGCAAGTCTTCTTTTAATTTCTACTGCACAGTCGCCTGAGCTGTTAATGATTGATCCTAGGTATTCGAATTCATTGACACTTTCCAGTTCTTCGTTATCAATTTCAATTTCTGGTTTGGTCTTTACTTTGTCTGTTGTCAATACTTTGGTCTTCTTGGTGTTTAGGTATAGATTCTGGGCCTCGCTGTGTTTTTTGGTGAACAGAAGTAATTGTTCAAGTCCTTTTGGGTTGGTCGATAGGAGGACTGTGTCGTCAGCATATCTGATTTCCGGGATCTGGTACCCGCCGATGTTAAATGAGTCAAACTCTGTGTGTTCTTGGTCATCTCTTAAGTTTGTGAATACTGAAGAGTGATGCGAAAAATACAGGAAAAACAAGTACGGAAAGATAATAAAATAAAAGGATTCGGGTGAGAGAATAGGAAGAAGATCTAGGCAATTTAATGATCAAAACCCACGTGACAGGACGTCCCCCCTTAAGATATGGAAGCACTCCATGTCTACGTTATGGAATTAAATTTCCTATAACCGTAGCTTCAGGGTGTCTGTCTTCTTCCCTCTCATCTTCCCCCTCCATCTCTCTCCAATTCCTACTCAAGTCTCCTCCCAAAGTTTCCTTCCTCTGGAATGTCTCCCATGCGCGCTTGAAACAGCGTCGCCGCTTCTGACATTTTTCAAAAATTTCGTGTGTGCGCAGTGGAATTTCCCTGCCACTATCGTCATCTTCGTCAGTTTTGGCGATCGTCAGGAGATGGTCGGAGGTTGGCACCGGTTTTTCCAAGTATCTCTTTAAGAGATTTAAATGGAAAACCTGCTCCTTTCCTTGAATAGAGATCTGGTAGTTAGCCTTAGAAATCTTTTTCAGGACGGTAAACGGCCCTTGCCATCCGATCCTCAGTTGGTTGTTCTCGGTAGGGAGTAACACCAAAACTTCCTCTCCTGCTTCCAGTTCTCTCTCTTTCGCGACTTTCCTGTATCGGTTAGCGTGCTTTGTGCGTGCTCGCTTAAAGTTAGTCGTTGCTAGGTCCCACCCTAGTTTCAACCTATCCTTTAAATCCGATACGTATTTGCTTGCTGAGACAACTGTCTTATCAGCCTTCTGGTCTGTCAGCGACCAAAGTAAGGCTTCAAGCGGGCCCTTAATGGGTCTGCCGAATAAAAGCGTAGCTGGCGGAAATCCTGTGGAAGTATGAGGAGATTCTCTATAGCCAAATAAAGCTGCCGGAATGCAACAATCCCAATCTTCAGGTTTCACTTGTGCCAGTTTACTTAGCATCATGTTGAGGTTTCCATTAGCACGTTCCACGAGCCCATTTCCGGCCGGAGTATATGGCTTATTGTGGATGTGCTGGGTCCTCAAGATCTTAACGATCTCATCCATCAACAGGTTTCGGTATGGTGATCCGTTATCCGTCAACACTTGCTGAGGGAATCCCAACCGAGTGAAAATCTGCACGAGGGCTTCTGCGACATGCTTGGCATCTGCGCATGTTAGCGGTATAGCTTCTGCCCATAAAGTGCATGTATCGACTAAGGTCAGGATAAACCTGTTCCTTCTTTTAGTCCTTTCGAAAGGCCCTAAAATGTCCATCAAAACCCGTTCGAATGGTGTTCCCACTATTGGCATTTCACCCAACGAGACTGGGGGTGTCCGTTGCTTGGGTGGTACACGTTGGCACTGGGCACAGGATTTGACATATCTGATAATATCAGTATTTACTCCTGGCCACCAATAATGAGTGGTTATCCGTTGGTTTGTGGCGTTCTGTCCCATATGTCCGCTGAAGGGAAGAGAGTGCCCCATTTCTAGGATTTGGCTTCTGTACTGTCTCGGTACTAGGAGCTGGTTGTAACCTTGGTCAGGCTTGCCCGTTCTGCGATAAAGTACGCCATCCTTAGAAAAAATGTCCCCGTGCTGTCTGGGTTCCTTAGCCATGGGCAGTTTCCTAAAGCAGGGTGCCAAAGTAGGGTCCTTGTATTGCGCTTCTTTAAGTTCCATGGGTAACAAATTAGGCGCAGGCTCCCGTTCCTTCATGGTTTGCCCTCTTGTAGTTACTGCTGCCACAATCGGCTCTTCCGGTTTCCCAATACACACGTATCTCCCGCCAAGTATGACTGGGTAGATGGGATCATCCATAACAGCCGCTTTGATCACGCCTCTGACAAAGTCAGAGTGTATCTCCACCAATGCGATGGGAAGCGCTGTAGGTGCATCACTCTTACGAACTCCACAAAGTTTGACGGTCTCTCCTGTCTCTTGACCGGGTTTAACCAGGTTTCTGGCGACAATGCAATCGTAAGAAAGCCCCGTGTCAAATAAACAAGAAGTTTGAGAACCGTTCAAAGTAACAGTACCTCGCGTTGAGGGTCTATCCCCAACAGGTTGGGAATCACTGTCAATAATTCCACCTTGCGAGACTGTTAATAAGCATCCGATGCGTTTCGGCTCGGTGTGCTCGGTCTGATCATATGCCCCGTGCTCAGGGGTTCTCCCTTTGCCACCTTGACCTTTCTGGCCACGCTGCCATGTAGGGCGGTCGGGTTGATCAGACTGTTTGGGGTGGTTGGGGTACTTGTTCTTGTAGAACTTGGATTTTTCAGGAGGGGGTTTTGAGGTCCAGTTTCTCTGTGGTTATTTTGGTTAGAAGCCTGAGAAGATTGCTCTAGGTTATGTTTTCGAAAATGCTCCTCTGTCGGTTTCCGCTTTGTGGCCGGTAGTTCAGCCAGCGCATTATGATAACGCTCAGACTTCTCTAAGATGTCTTCGAGCTTTTTTCTGGACCGTGCTCAGCTAGAAATCTCGGGGTATCTGCAGACAATGTGTTCTTTATTTGTTCAGTTAGAACAAGTTCCTCAAGACCTTCATAGGTAGAGGGGAGCTGCGAAAGCTCAAGGCACTTTGTTAGATATCCCTTCAAACGAGACGAGAACTGCTGAAAAGTTTCAGAATTCTCTTTCCGGCTGTTGCGAAACAGTTGCAAAAATTTGCGAGCGTTCATTTCAAAGCGCTCCAGTAACGCTTTCTTCAACAGATCATAGTTGTCTTGTTGGCTGCTTTCCAGTTTGGCGTAAACATCATACGCAGAACTTTTCAAAGCCTGGGAAAGCTTCATGTTCCAACGCGACCTCTCTAAACCGTACAGAGTTGCAATTTTCTCAAATTTTTCTAGCCAAGTGTCAATCTTCTCATTAGGACAAGGGAAAGATTCTAGCGGAAAAGACATAGCAGAGAGATGAGTAGATTGAGTGTTAGAAGGATCAGTTAGGGAAGAATGAGGAGAAGACTCTCCATTGCCGGAGGTAGAGGCAGCACCACGACTTTGAAGTTCTAGAGTTTTAAGAGCCAACTCCATTGCTTTGGAGGTAGAGGCAACACCACGACTTAGTTCTCTTAAAGACGGTCTGCTTCTTCTTTCCTCCTTAGTTCTTCTTTTTCCTCTTTGGCTTCCGCTGCTTTCCTCTCCGCATCATATCTCTCAAGTTCGTCTTTGACAAATGCTTTCGCTTCCTCTCCTTCCAGTCCCTCCTCTCTCGCTTTGTCCCTTAACATCTGTCTCAGTTTCGCCCTCTCGGCCATATTAAATCAGTGGCTGAAACAAGTCAAGAAAGAAAAGAAGAAAGAATACACTGGTTCCTACCACTTGCGAGAAATTACCAAAAAAAAAAGATGATATACTTAACCCTGGGATACCTCCTCCAAAAATAAAAATCTAACTATCGCTGCTATTAATGGCAATAAAGCACCTAATGCAAAACACGACTACGCCAACTAAATGGTAGTTAAGATTTACTCCCTGAAAAATAAGTTGCTACAGTGGAAAACACAATGATTATAGCAAAAATTTTCGGAGAAAAAAAAAATCCCCTTAATTTTTAATCCACTATCAAGTTTACCCCTGAAAACAGTTAGGGTGAGGGAGAGAATTAATCTGGACAAATAGTCCGAAACGCACTCCTTAACTTAGTTCAAACACCTTCCTGCTTCAGAACCCTTGTGAATGTTATACACTTACAAAACTTTACCAGCGTTTAGTATTACAATCAACATTAATTAACATGTATTCCGACAAAATCAACCTGTAACTCAAATGTATATCTTCAACTGCTGTGGAAAAAAACTTATCAGTTTGTGTGGTCAGCACGCCCATAAACAGATCGTTACGTCTAGGGGATAAATTATTTTCAAAAAGTACAAAACTCCACAAGACAATCACACTCTTACTCTATATCAGAATAAAGAATCTTCCAGACGAGCTGATATTTGTCGTCTCGTCTACCTATTCAAAGTTCAAAATCCTGATAGACGAGTCCACATTTGTCGTACTCGTCTTCCTATTCGAAGTTCAAAAATCCGTCGGGCGAGACCACATTTGTCGAATCGTCTTAGGATTTTGGGTTCAATTCCCGGTAACGAGCGACCATTTGTCGTAGATTTTAGATAGGAGAATTAAGACTAGGTTTGGTCCCTTCTGAATAGATTAGAATAAGTGATAGCCACAGTGAGAGTTAGTAAAAGAAATAGATTTTCCCAAGAGTGCATTGGTAGCGAATCAAATAGAGCTGTCCCCTGAAAAACAAGAATCTTCTCTCTCTCTGGCCTATCTTCTACGACAGATATATATAAGTCAGACAGACTATTGACAACATATATTACCATGTATGAACATACCACTCACGTGCACACACCTCCGAGTGACAACAGTTAGACACACAGACGTGGGAAAACTATAACAATACTTAGGTAAATATTCTAGAACGAGCTGACCAACACGCTGATTAGTTCCAGAGAGATTTTATTTATCATCTATAAAATCTTCTCACAACACCAAAAACAAAAAAATACATCAAGGAAAACATATGCACATAGTCATAAAATATCAAGAAAAATGCTACAAGGATGATAGCCCCGTTATGATCTTAACTCTAGGTTTAGCCCACAGCCCCGTTAGGATGACAGATGATGGCCCAAAGAGTTATAGATACATAGGGTCTGAGACTAAGAGGTTTTCTTTTTTTTTCCTCGTAAATGTATGAACAGAGTTGAATAATCTGGTTTAGTCTAAGAAAAAAGAAAACTCTAGCAATAGCAACAAATTCTGCAGATTAAACCAAAAAAATTAAGACAGCAAATTGGTGACAATATACAACGGTAAAATAACACTCTGACCTGCGTACACTCATTCATTCAGCCATGGCCTTGTATTCACATTTATACTTACAACTTTGCTCGCTGCCTCTGGGAACATAATAAATTCTAGGACCTTCACACAGACCCGAAAATGCAGTCATCGACCAAGAAATCCCCAGTTCCAAAAGACGTACTGAACTCTCTGTCTCAGGGAACGATTCCTTGGGTGTTCTAATTTTTCGAATGTCTGATTAAGTCAGCTAAAATTTGTCCAGGCACGAAAGGTTGCAGAGCACAATGTCATTAGCTTTGGTTTCTCGAATTTAAGGAATGTCAGATCGGTGTCTACTTTCAGGAAGGTACTATATTTGGTTACCACAGTACTAGTCAAAACTCTGTCGGAATATTTCTGATATTTGCTTGCCACCATGGGCCGAATTGTACTGAAGAGTTATTCTGGAAGAATTAATTCTGGCGCGAAGGCCTCTTACTTCATTTAACTGTTAAAGTTCAGGTAATGAAAGTGATTAGTTTCTTCACAAATAATGTTCACGTACTAGAACGCTGGCAAAGTTGGGTACCACAGTTTCACTATATAAAAGAAAGAACACATATCAAATAATTTACAATATGTACCCAATATAACTTACATTTTTAAACCGCAAGCGTACTGCTTGACTTATAATATAAATTTCCCGTATAGTAAGTTATATTTTTTTTAAAATCATCAAACCTCATGAATTTAGGAACACGTGCGTGTCCCGTCAACATCTCATGAGGCTTCTAGCATTTATAAGTTAGTTTAGAAAAAGATACTCGACTGAGTAGTTAGCAGTTAAACTAAATTCATTTATTAGCCGACTGAATTTAAGCTATAAATATAATTTATCCTGCTTTCCACTGAAACACGTCATTAGAAAATCTAACAACTTATAAATTATGCACTCTGTTCAAAAGAAACTAGTTAAAATGAAATGAGCGATTAACACTTTAAACACCTTAACCACTTCGCAAAATGCTAGATAATAATATGATATTTACCTCAAACAGAGAATACTGAGAACTTAAACCACTTCGACCAAACTAAAGGCCATCTCTATTAACAGAGATATTTAGAAATCGAACCAAGGCTTGTTCTAGTCTAACTGCGAATTTCTGAGTGAAATGAAATAAAGTTTCAAACTAGGTTTAATATCTGAAACAGACAAATTATGAACTATTACCCCAACCCTGATCTCTCCCCTTCTCATAACACCTACGTTTCACTTAGAAGCAAGTCGTAACTGACACTTCTCGTTTTTCGCGCCTCACGCTGATTATGACCAGCCGTGAGTGCCCGGTCCGATGGACTTCTCAGACAGATGTCTCGAACTGCGACTATAAGGTGTAAATTATCGCTCCTACCTGAGCGTTCGGCCGATGCAATTTCGTTGTGACCGGTGAAAGATGCAGACAATTTGACACCTCTAGGTCTAGCGAAACGAATATTCACAGCCTATATCGTCCAGTACGGGGGATGCTGCAGACTTAAGTCTGCTCTATCGTGAGATAAGCGAAAGTCCCAGTTTCGTTTTCACTGACATCTACGCAATAGAATTACGTATCCCAGTATGAGAAAAAACAAGGTAAAGTTTGAGAATACTGAAGGAAATATTTTTCGCACCCGAGTGATGCGAAAAATACAGGAAAAACAAGTACGGAAAGATAATAAAATAAAAGGATTCGGGTGAGAGAATAGGAAGAAGATCTAGGCAATTTAATGATCAAAACCCACGTGACATCCTTGACCTCCTCATCGCTATCATTTGTTGGTGCGTAGCATTGTATTATTGTAGTGTTGGTGAATCTCCTTCTAAATCTTAATCTTATCAGTCTGTTGTTAATGGGTTTCCATTCTAGTAATGTCTTTTCTATCCCTTTCTGTAGAATAATGGTTACGCCTTCATTGTGCTGTCCATCCTCTCTTCCAGAGTAAAGTACTGTTTCTCCTGTTGCTGTTTTAACTTTTCCTGCCCCTGTCCCACTGCTCTCGCTTATCCATAGGATGTGTAACCTATAGTTTCTCATTTCTGCCGTGACCTGTCTTAGTTTCCTTGTCTCGTTCATTGTCCTCACATTCCAAAATCCAATTCTTGTATCCTGTTTTGCAGTCAGGACATGGTTTTCATGTCAGTGGCTTCCTTTCGGCTTTCACCACTGACAGTCATACGAGCCACAGACTCCGAATGTCCATCCCGCAGCAAAGTTTGTTCATTTGATGTTGTTTCCGTAACTTTATTATTTTTTACATAGACAGGGGTGTCAGCCCTATGCTAAAACCCCCAACCTGGAGGACCAGGGTACCAGCTTTTGTCTGACCCCTACCCACACAGACCAGTCCAGCTTATTTGAACCTACCAGGAACAAGAAGATCAAAATGTATCTATTACCTTTACAGCATCCTAGAAAAACACCAGGAAACACAACACTTGCCATCCCTGGCATAAAGAATTAACTTGGGGAAGGATCAACGACATACCAGTCATACAGAGAACTTCCAAATCCCCGAAAAAATGGCAGAGAGAATCTACGGACCTCTTGTCCGATCACAAGCCCAGGGCACACTCTCCCTGACGGATGTCTATCGGTCTCCGCGCCAAAACCTGCGCATGTGCAATGAGCACAGACCTGAGCAAAGCTAACACAGACCGGGCGTTTCCCCAAACGAGAGGAAAGCCGCTCCTTATATGGTCATGTGAATAGTGACTTAAGACATGACAACTATTTAAGACATTTCCCCCTAAACAGGTCAACATAGATGAGACACGGGGAAGAAAACCACAAATGAAACCTGTCACAGAAAAGATAATACAGTTCTTTCCCTTAGACCATCACAAATTATCAAACAGGTTAAATTGACACTAACAGTTTACTGCACCCCCCGGGAAAAAAAGAAACATTTTTTTACAATACATCAATGAGCAATATATAGCAAGCTCATAATGCATGAATGATGCGCCGATGAAAGGATTGACATAACTATAACGCCATACTGTCAGGTCCAATCAACACACAACAGAGCGTCTGGTGAGAACACAAGATATCTCACAAGATAAGAGAAACTATTTTCTCTTATAAGTATAAACATATCCGAGGAGGTGCCACCAACAAACTAAAAGGTGCTGGTAAAGTTACAATGCATACAAAAATTAAATCAATACACCATTATCATGTGTAGCAATGATGAATGACAATATATATCTTGAAGTCATATCACCATAGAAATCTCTTGAAGTATAATGCTATAAAATCGTTATTATCTAATGGTTGATCATATAAAGTCTTTTCACATAATTATGACTATACAAGTATACAATCTAACTAATATGAGATGACATCAGTAGTACAAGATGATGCTCTGTTCCGGAGGTCACCTGTAAGTAGCATCCAAATGGTCAGCATGGACGTCATAAGGCATTAACATAACTCTCCAAAGGCACTCCAAAACATAGCACTGGTTTGCGGAGAACAATACAAATGGCACACTTCTTAGAATGTTATAATGTACCATAGTCACTAATACATTTCTAACTATTAAATGTGGCCGCTATTAATTTCCGACCTTTATATCATGATAACCAAACCTTCCTCTGTTATACCAAAGACAGCATCAGAGAAAGAAATCAATCAATTTATAAACATGGATTTCAGTATGGTAACAACAAATGTGCTAATAGAAAGTTATTGTAAAGTACTGTCATAAATTTCTTTTCTTGGTCACCGTGTTGGACATGGTCTCTTGAAGACAGAGGACCACAACACTTCTAAGATACTGAACATCACTATTCCTAAGACAAAGAAACAGATCCTATTGAAAAAAGGATCTCCTAATATGGTGCGCTGGTCCCAAGAATGCCATTCTTCATTGGATCAGATTAAGGCACTATTCTCATCTCCTCCTATTTTAAGACTACCTACAGCTGATATGACATTTGTCCTTTGTAGTGACGCCTCATCAACAGGGATCGGATATGAAAGAATTCGCCGCATCATGCTCACGAATGTAGCTGGGGCATTCATAACGCCAAAATGCATGAAGTTCCATTGGAACAAACCCCTAGGTGTAGAGAAAGCAGTAAGAGGTTTGGCTCGTTCAGTTAAAGGAACTTGCCAGTAACCTTTAGACAAGTCGAGTTTTGTAAAGAATCGATAATTAGAAAGTCTGATAAGTAGATCTTCCAATAAAGGCATAGGTTCAGCATCGAATTTTCGATACCTGGTTTAGTTTACGGTAATCGACATAAGGCGTATGTTATTGTCTTTCTTCCGAACAATAACCATAGACGACGAGTATGCCGAATTGGATGGTTCAATTATTCCCAACTGAATCATTTCATCCAATCCTTTCTCGACCTGAGTTTGGAAGTGAATAGGAATAGGGTAAGGTCTGACCCTGATAGGATTATGGTCAGTCAGTATTATTTCGTGTTTAATGACAGATGTGTGTCCAGGAATGTCCGTGAGAACATCCTGAAATGTTTGTAACATGGAAGAGACTTGTAGCTGTTCCTCAGTAGACAATTTAGGAGAAACAGTAACATTTTCCCATGATTCCGTAGAATGGAGTGGAATCATCGGAAGAGGAAGATTAACGTCCGAGAAAGTAGATTCTTCATCCTGTATAACTGACAGAGATGAGTAATGACCATGAGGGACTGGTGTATCGTCCGTCGCCTGAAAGATAGGCTGCAGATACTCTGGACGATCATGAAATTCTGAAAGCATGTTTATATGAAAGGTTTTATGCTTTCCCTCTATATCGACAACATAGTAGACATCATAAATTTTAGAGACAATCATAAATGGACCTTTCCATCCAATGAGAAGTCTATTTTCCCTAAAAGAGAGTAATACAAATGCTTTGTCACCAGGACAAAGTTGTCGTAGGCATCTATTTTTATTTGCGAATTGCCTTGCCTTTTCTTTAGAAAATTCAGATGCAGAAGTTGCTAATTTGCATGCTTCAATGATTTTCTGCCTGCGTGCAATGACATATTCATACGAAGATTGTGTGTCATCACTGATATCATCGGCAGCTATAAGATCGTGAAGCAAAGACATTGGACCGCGCGGATGCGCGCCAAAGACGAGCTCAAAAATAGAAAACCCGGTATGTTCATTAGGAACCTCTCTGTATGCGAAGAGAGCAGCGGGTAGGACTCTGTCCCAATCCTAAGGATGATCCTCAGTTTTTTCCCAATTGCATTTTTGAGGGTTCTATTGAGACGTTCGACTAACCCATTAGACATCGGATGATAGGTACTTCTCAGCGAAATTTTAATATTAAGAGTAGACATCACTTGTGACTTAGTGTCAGATATCAGTTGGGAGCCATGGTCTGACAAGATTTCCCTAGGAAGTCCCAGACGTGAAAATATCAGCCAAAGAGCGTCTGCAATATCGGCAGTAGAAATGCTCTTAAGAGGTATGGCCTCTGGCCAGCGTGTACACATGTCAACGCATGTAAGAATAAATTGGTGTCCTCTGGCTGATTTGATTTTAAACGGACCAATAATATATATTGCCATTTTTTGAAACAGACGAATATGAATGTCTGCAGCCTGGATCGGTGCTGCATGGCGTGGACCTTTCGACTTGACTTCTTGACATACTTTGCACGAGTGGCAATAAAGATGTATGTCTCTATTTACGAATGGCCAAAAGAAAGCCGCAAGAACTCTCGACTTAGTACGTGAAAATTCCATATGACCAGCGCATTGGGAGTCGTGAGCATGTTGCAGTATTCTAACTCTCATGTTTTTGGGTACAAGAATTTGCGAATGCATAGACGTGTCTGAGTGTTGTACCATACGCAATAGTACACCATTCTTCATAGTCATCCAGGATTTGTGATTTGTGTTCTGATTTGGATCACCATTTTTAACAAGAAGGAAGAATTTTTTTAAAGAAGTGTCCTCTTGTTGACTTTTTATAAAAGAGTCACGCAAAATCACTGAATGATCAACGTGATCAAGTACTTCATCACCTTCGGTCGATGAAGTCTGAGGCATATTCTGAGCCTGTGCTCTTGTGATAACTGCATTAGCAGCTTGAATATTTTCTTCTTCCCAATCAGCAATCTGCTGCGGGGTACACTCCTTAATCCCGTGTATACGCCCGATGATAAGGTCTGCAATAGGATTCGGTAGCAGACACGCGTGGACATCTCCCGTAAAGAAGGGAGTAGCTATGTGGATGATAGCAGTCGAATATTTTTGTACTGTGCCACCAAATGATACACATTTGATCACTTTTCCAGTGGCACAGGAAGGATCTATAAGAGATTGTTTAACCCCAATAGTAGTGCATCCAGAATCAAAGAGGACTGAGACTGGATTTTTATTCACTAGACCTCTATGTAGAATAAGAGATCCTCTCCCGTCATGCGCAACTGCGGCAGGAAGAGCGGGTAGAGGATGACCACAACTCAAGGTAGATATAGTAGTAGGTTCAAACAAAGTAGTGCACTGTGGGCATTGAGACGCTCTCCCAAAATCGAAGGCAGAACATGTGATAGCATTAGAGTTAGGTTTATTATTATTTGATTCATTACTAACTACTTGTGACTCTTGTTGAGCACAGTTAGCATGATGACATGATCTATTATTGTTGTGTTGCCATCTACCACGACTATTATTTCCTCTGGAATTATTGTTATTTGACCTTTTGCAAATATTGTTCTGGTTTGAACCGCAGTTTTCACAATTGTGATTGGGATTTACACCTTGATGAGAATATCTATTAGATTGATATTGCTGTTTCCGTGAAGGATTATGATAGCTATGATAGTTTCTATTGTGGCTACCCCTGCAAAAGTTTCCATAATTGCTGGAACCAAAATTACGAGGGCTGTCAGATCGCCTCCAATTCTTTGAAGACGAACCTCTCTGGGATGGATCACCTTGATCCTGTCCAAAATTACGATTTCTTTTCCTATCAAAGTTGCGTTGAGTACCTTGAAATTTACCTTGAAAATTGGGACCATATGGTGTTGCCGAAGCCACGGGCAAACCCTCTTTAACTTTAGAATTGCTAATCGTTTGTTGTGGGTGTGCAGTGACATACTGGCAACAATATTGTTCCATGTCTTTTATGTTCTTAGGTTTACGTTCATGTATAAAGGCAAGAAAGGACTCATTAACTGATGACATTACTTTGTCCCTAAGTAACAAGTCCATAAGTGCTTCATATGTTTTTTCAGCCTTAGACAACTCAATCTAACGAGTGAAAGTAAGACGTATCTTTGTAATAAAGTCTGAGAACTCTACCCCAGTTTCTGGCAACATAGTTTTACAACGAAGACGATAATCGTTTTCTTTAAGTGATATCTTTTTAGTAAGGCTGCTCTGACAACTTCATAGTTAGTCTTGTCAGGTTCTTCTATTGCCATTATAGTATTTAATGGTTCATCTGTAAGTGTTTCCAACAGTTGTCCGACATATTTCTCCTTATCTACTTTATGCGACACGCATGTAAGTTCAAATCTATCAAGATAGAACGTTATATCGTCCTTTGCAGTGTTGAAAGGAGGTAATTTTACTTTATAAGTATTAGCATTTGTTTTAATAGAAGTTGCTTGAGAATTACCCACATTCATAAATTTTAATTTCTCCAGCTCCAAAGCTAAGAGTTTTTCTTCATGTTCCATTTTCTGTTTTCTTTCTTCAAATTCTCTTTGTAATCTTTTCTCCTCAGATTCTCTTTCCTGCTGAAACTTTTTCTCATCAGCTTCTCTTTGTAACTTTTTCTCTTCAGCTTCTTTTTGTTGCTGAATTCTTCTATCTTCAGTTTCTCTTTCCAGCTGCATTTGCATCTTTTTCTCTTCAGCCTTCTGTGCTTTGGAATATTGAGTAAGTGCAAACTCTTCCAATTTCTCATCAGTTTTGCCAAGGGCCATCCCTTGCTTGATAAAGTAATCCAATGTAGACATTATGTCTAATA
Source organism: Oreohelix idahoensis (assembly GCA_024509875.1). Taxonomy (NCBI): domain Eukaryota; kingdom Metazoa; phylum Mollusca; class Gastropoda; order Stylommatophora; family Oreohelicidae; genus Oreohelix; species Oreohelix idahoensis. Next base: position 57,463 of record JAMPIV010002489.1, read on the forward strand.
ATGTGCTGTCAATACCTCTGAAATAATAACACACTTTATCTCAATCTCAGTGGGAGACAAGCCTTTGACAAAGACTTTGTATAATTACCCTGTTTATAATGTCACCATTAATCACCTTATTATCTAATGTGCATCATATTAATAATAGTACATGACCAAGTATATATGTAGACTGTGTATGACAAACATGTATAACATTAACGAACACAAAGACAAGTATCTAGACAAACGAAAACGTTCGCAGAGGTCAAATAAAAAATAAAGTTTAACTAAAGAGAATGTTGCAAAAAATTGCAATGATAACTGCGAAAAAAATTAAACAAAACAAATGACAACACTGTTATAAACAAAAAGGTGTATAGAAATAAACAATAGAAACGAGAAGGCAGACAAATACAAACAAAACAAATCAAAAACCAAAGAACGGGAAAAAATAACGAAAACGACACTAACACATCTCGTCACAGCTAACAAAAAATATCGCGCAAGCAACAAAAGTCGCTACCAATTTCCACCGAAGGGAAATTCACGATAAGTTCCTTAAAGAACGCTGTTATAGGCCCTCTGTAACGTGGGATACCCTATAACAGACATCGCCCACCCGAAAATCCCGCCGAAATATACATACTAATACAACGTGTAACATAAACAAATAGCATATAATAGAATGTGTATAGAGGAAGGCTCAGTTTAGTCACAAAATAAAGGCACAGTTTACAACATAAACAGGCCACTTATCTTAAAGTACAATCCTCAACAACCGCAAAGATGCAGTACAATGCAGTACAACTCTGAACAGCAATGGGAAGACGATCCACCGTTGAAGGTTACGGTAACTTGACAACAGGTAGAGGTCTCCAAAGTACAGCTACAAAGACAATCTCGACAACACAGTTGAGAACGGAAGATCCAACTTTGATCTGTCTGTAAACTGTAGCATGTAAACAATAGCTGGAACTGTTTACAACAAGAGCTTGAACGTAAATAACGTGGCGCGATCGTTGACACAGATGGACATCGACGACTGTCAAAGTGTTGAAGGGTGTTTATATTCGTAGAACATCATAAATCAACTTCTGTAGTGATTGTGAGCCATGTAGCAATATGAGGCGTTGACCTATATGTAGTACTTTTGGAGGTGTAGCTGAAAACCCCACGAATCTGGCCTACCAGAATGTTAAGTTCTGTTCTGAGTGGGAGGTCATGTCATACCTGGACAGTACTATGTTGTGGTTATATATCTGGGTCACTAAGCGTTGAGGCGCTGTCATGGTGTAATGAAGACACTCACTCAAACACCATACAGGTTCTCAGGTGTGTAGTACTCGTAATAGGATGTGGGTTGAGATGATATGTGTGTGAATAGACATCAATAAGATGGTGAACACGAATGCATATAGGCTCTTGGACAGCTTCACACGAAACCCACTCAACCACATGTAGAAATCAGTAAACTTTGGTAATACTGATGACTTTTCAAACATTTATTACGAGACGTACGATGATATGGACGACACAGTCGATTGCACAAGAATCATTGACAGTACATGCATGGTAATGGTTGTAAACACCTGGCATCACAAATCTTGAACAACTCATACATAAGATGCTAATAACAATGGCCTGTCAATCTACGTTCTGCTCATACTGAAGCTCAGGTCCCCTGACTGAGCGTGTCAGATACATCTGGTAAATATACCGCACGGGAAGGGCGGTTCCAATTGCTTGACAAAAGTCAATGAAATTGTTTAACAAAAGTCTATGACTCATTCTGGAATCACACGCATGGTACTTCTTCTGGTGAAGAATATCGGCCGCAAAAGCGGGCCTCTATGGCGACAGAATCAGGCCGCAAGAAGCGGGACTCAATAATAGGATAATCTCTGTGTTTATCTCTCATAAACAATGTCTATCAATTCCTGCCAATCCTACCGCCTGCATAGCGGGTTTCAAGTAGACAAACTTCTCTGGGCTTCTATTCATCAAAAGACCTTCTTGGTCTTGGTTCCTGTATCGAGCACCAATAATGGGACTCTATATAACATATCAACTGTGAGCTCTACTCAACATGTCGCCTTAAAGTTATAAAATGTACCTCTTTGATCTAGGTATAAGAGAAGATCAAAATGTATCTATTACCTTTACAGCATCCTAGAAAAACACCAGGAAACACAACACTTGCCGTCCTTGGCATAAAGAATTAACTTGGGGAAGGATCAATGACATACCAGTCATACAGAGAACTTCCAAATCCCCGAAAAAATGGCAGAGAGAATCTACGGACCTCTTGTCCGATCACAAGTCCAGGGTACACTCTCCCTGACGGACGTCTATTGGTCTCCGCGCCAAAACCTGCGCATGTGCAATAAGCACAGACCTGAGCGAAGCTAACACAGACCAGGGCGTTTCCCCAACCGAGAGGCAAAGCCGCTCCTCATATGGTCATGTGAATAGTGACTTACGACATGACAACTATTTAAGACATTTCCCCCTAAACAGGTCAACATAGATAAGACACGGGGAAGATAACTATAAATCAAACCTGTCACAGAAAAGATAATACAGTTCTTTCCCTTAGACCATCACAAATTATCAAACAGGTTAAATTCACTGTAACAACCTCCATGACTTTAGTTTTACCAGGGTTAATTCAATAGGCATGCCCTTAGTTGAAATTTGGGACATGTCCACACCCCGGCGGGCTCAATGCTTCTGCACCTAACATGGGTAGCATGCTCCTCTGAGAGGTTTCTCTAGGGTTCCCGACCCATAGTAAATTGTTTTACCCCGTAGACTCGGGGGACCGGTTATTCGCCAGAGCATGTTTGCGAAAGTAGGGGGCACAACCAGCAGGTACGGTTGGCTTGTTTAACAGAGGCTGTGAATTCGCGCAGGCGTCACCTTCTAATTAGGAAGGGCCGTTCTTGTCAACCCTTGCCCTCTAATTGTGCAATATAACGTTTACAGAACCAAAAATCAAACAAACATAGTTCTCAGCTACCCAGCTCATTTTGTGTGTAGCGGGAAAAGGGTTAAGTGGTGCTACGCTTTTTTTGAAACAAGAGATTAAAAAGCAAATAAAGCCAAACAAATGTTAAGCAGACCTAGATACTTTAAGTAGATATATAGTGTCTCTTATCCTGCTTTCAGACATTCTTCTTCTACATGGGCCTCAGAGCTCTTGATCTGCTGTAGGAACGTATTTTGTTAGGAATATGACACCAAAATCAACTTGATAATTACTTTTTTTTCAACCGCACCCTCTGAACACGACGCCAGTGCAAGTATATGTGACCGCTTGGTATACACTAGCATTTATACGAGTTATAACACTACATAGAATAAGAATAACAGACGTTAAGCAGATAAGGCGTTTTTGCACAAAACGCGGTATAAATTTTAGGTTCAGATTGCAGTCACTACGAAGAGAAGCAAAAATAGTGCAGTCCCAGAAAATAATATTGAATGCGTGTTTTGAGTGGAAAATTTTGTGAAGTGAGAGTTGTTTCTTTGGTTTGTTTCCATTATTGATGGAAAAGAGGGATGTCACAAAAGTCGAAAAACAGAGAGACGGGTGTAGAAAATTGTAACGTGTGGAAAAAGACGGAGTCGAATGAAAAATGGAGGGCAAAGGAAGGAGCTGCACACAAAAGGAGAGATGTGGGCGATTGGATCATTACAGAGGATAGTTTATAGTTAGATTTAGAAGAAGGATTTTACATATAGAGAATTAGATTTTAGATAGATAGACATTTTTGCTAGGCAGTTTTTATAGTGTTTAGGTGAACAAAGCACAGTATACAAAATAACTAAATTCATCAGCGGAAAACGAGGTGCAAACAATATTACATTAGTAAGAGATAAGCAAGGAAATCTCATCACGACAGCAGAGGGACAGGAAACAAGATGGGCAGAGCACTTCAGAGAAACTCTGAACAAGGAACCACCAGAGACACAATTGAATGTTCCTGAGGCTGAAAACGATCTAGATGTAAATACAAACATTCCACGAAAAGAAGAAATCATCACAGCAATCAAAGGGTTAAAGAACGGCAAAGCTCCTCGCCACGATAACTTAAATGCAGAGCTATTTAAGAAGACAGACCCTGAGCTAGCAGCAGAACTATTAGAACCACTATTTGCACAATTTTGGAAAACAGGGACAACACCAAGAGAGTGGAACAAAGGAATAATTGTCAAATTTCCCAAGAAGGGAGATCTTGCAGACTGCAATAATTGGAGAGGAATCACTCTTCTCTCAGTCCCCAGCAAAATACTAGGCACGATAATTATACGGAAAATTTCAAAAGCAGTAGACCACAAACTGAGGAAAGAACAGCAGGATTTAGAAAGAACAGAAGATGTGTAGATCATATATTCACTCTCAGGAACATTATAGAGCAGTGCTCAGAATGGCAAAGAAGCTGTACATTAATTTTGTTGATTTTGAAAAGGCTTTTGACAGCATACATAGGGACAGTTTATGGAAAATACTGAGGGCTTATGGAATTCCAAGCTGCATAGTGTCAATCATAAAAAGCCTCTATGCCAACTTTACGTGTAGTGTTGGGCAGAGCAACCTAACCTTTGAGGTGAAGACAGGAGTACGACAGGAATGCCCCTTATCAACCATTCTATTTTTAACAGTCATAGATTGGGTGATGCGCCAGACAACAGAGGGCAGTCCAAGAGGAATAAGATGGACTACATTTTCTACATTGGAAGATCTGGAATATGCAGATGACATTACACTACTAGCACTTTCACATCAACACATCCAGGAGAAAACGGATAGACTTAATCAGTTTAGCCAGCAGGTAGGCTTGAACATCAATTTAAATAAGTCAGAGGTCATGGCGCTCAATGTGAGCAACCCTGAGCCCATATCAGTAAGAAAACAGCAACTAGTACAGACAGACACCTTCACATACCTAGGATGCAAAGTAACACCAGACGGCGGGGCAGGCAAAGACATCACCATCAGAATGAATAAGGCAAGAACAGCTTTTTTTAGCTTAAACAACATCTGCAAGTCCTCTCAATACAGTACAAGCACAAAATTAAGATTATATCAGAGCTGTGTGCTTTCTGTGCTTCTCTATGGTGCGGAATGCTGGAGTGTTACAGAGAAGGAAATGTCGAAATTGTCCTCAATTCACACAACATGCCAAAGAAAAATTCACCAAATCTTTCGGCCGAATACCATCACCAACCAAGATCTGCTTACTCGGAGGAAGCAAGAGGACATTGTGACAGATTATGATAATAGATTTCATATTATCTATTTTCTTTATCTACACTTCTCTTTTACCAAACTTTCACCCACGCATTTTTTGTTAACTTAAACCATCCTACATTCTGAAATCTGTCTTTTTTTTCTAATTTAGCAAGCACATTTTATTGATGTTCACTAATTCTTTTTGATGTAGATCACCAGCAGCCCTATTAGCTACGTTGATCTGTAATTTATGCTTAACACCATCGATTGAAACTCGTTGGATAGGATCTGATAGCGATAAAGGAGTAATTAAGTTTAGTACTAGAGCAGATAATAGTCGGAACCAAAGGAGTCAACTCTTTTATTACTTCCCTTGTAAAACTGTTCGCTAGTGAATTAATTAAACCACGGTGAGAACGACGAGATCAAAGACATTGCTCGCTGGAAAGGCCATACGAAGGAGAGACATGTAAAACTCACACTGATTAGCGAATTGCTGATGTCTGGTTAAAAAGCGGCTATGGAGTCTCGTTTTTCGGTTTTAGTGTGAGATAAGATCTTTGCTTCACGGGTTTCACAAAATCTGAACGAAGAATTCCCGTAGGTGTTAAGTCTGGCAGAGTCTGGTTTTAGGTGAAAAATGTAACATTCCCTTTCATGTCTAACATATATATACCCCATAAATCTAACTCAATTTATCCAGTACTTCAAAGCTTTAGAAGACATGTAGCGGCAATTCTAGAATCACTCGCATTGATTAGAGTTTGTTAGTTTTTGTTGGAGATTAGTCTCAGTAGTTTGTGTGAAGGTAATTATATTTTACTAGATTTCTGTGCAGCGTGATATACTAGTAGTAAATCGTCAATGATAATTCTCTAAGTTTTACTGTGTTACAGTGGATAGCATAATAAATAATAATTTCAAGCTAAACTCATCCAGCTATAATATAAATTTTATTAATTGATAGTAGCCAGTCAGAGAATGTTTTAACGAACTAGTAAATGCACTGATTCATCATGAGTATTGACGAAATATGTATTTATTTCTAATTCACGATGACTGGATTTTTTATGACTATAATTTATTTCACGGGAGTTTTTAAACGATAAGACAAGCTAAGCTTGTAGTTTATAATTTAAAATTAAATAACCGAAGTGGATACATATATTCTGTTACGCGGAGTAACGATAGGAATGTGTATACTATATTATGTTAATATTTGTATTTTTTTCCCTCCTTTATACAGTATTTTGGGTCAAACCCTAAACCTTACCAGCGGCTTACATATTAATCTGAGAGTAACCATACTAAAGAATATTTTTAACTTAGTTTCTGAGTCTTCAAGGTAATACCTGTCTGAGGTTATATTTACACCCAGAAAGAAACAGAAAAACCAACCCTAAGAACATTAAAAGTGACTTTGTAACTGATCATATAGTTCCAGATTTCTTTTGCAACATCAAATTTACAGTCGGCCTGTTGTGGCGACATAATAAACATTAACATTCCCGACGTTTGATCATTTGTGGTGACCAAGAATTTTATAATGAGAGAAGTTGCCGACCTAACATTTCCTAAGTACTGGAAACCTCAAGATTCTGACACCGTGAGCACTGTGACATCTTACCTGGACAAATTGAATGTGACATTAACAGTAATCCTAAATAATAATAACCAAGGAAACGCTCCCCGGAACAATGGATTTGATTCTGTCTTTTTGAGGAGCTGGGGTTCTCTTGGCCAACAATAGCATAGGATTGGCTGTGTATGTGTCCTAAAGATTGCGCCAAAAGGTAAAAATCAATGTCTGTAGGTAAGAACAAATTTCAGTGGCCACTGTTGTATGGATAGAAAGAAAGCAGGAATGAGTGGTTCTTTGATCGTATAATTCTTGTACCCCATTTGTATTTTTTGTGTGCAAAGTTCTTTTTTCTTGTTTCTAATTTTGTTTTCCTTTCAGAATAGATTAACGTATAAACTCTGTTCTTTACTGTAGAGGGAAATCCCAGACCATAGCGTAAACACCTTTGACTCTTTGGGGGTTAATAACTTCTCTTATAACGGGATATTGTCTCAACAGAGGGAGGGAGGATTACATCTATGAGTCCATTTTTCTTATTATTTCATTAATCTATGTTTAATTGTATTTGATTTGATATTTAATATTGTTGTAGTGAAGTTTTTTTATGATAAATAAAATTTACATAAACTTTATTTACGTGCGTTGGTCAGCTTGTCCCAAAAGATCACATATTCCATAGATATAGTTTTTTCCCGTCCGTGCGTCTAATTGTCGCCACGTATCTGTGTGTGTGTAGATGTGAGTGGTTGAATATATCAATATATATTTAAAGGAAGGTCTGTCTGATCTCAGTATCTCAGTCGTAACCGATAGGCTGGATTGATTATCTTTCTTTTTCAGGGACTGACTTTTACTTTTCACCATTTCACTCTTGAAAATCTATTTCTTTACCTTATCTCCCACTGAGCTATCACCTGTTCTAGTCCTACTCAGGCGGGACAAACATTGATCTTAATTCCCCTATCGAAAATATACGACAGACATGCACACCTTCGTAGCTGGCAGACGCTGGAGCTGGGTTGGCCATGTCCCCAGAAGATACCCCGATGCCATCACAAGATCAGCTATGTTTTGGACCCCTGAGGGAAAACGAAAGAGAGGACGACTAAAAACAACCTGGCGGAGGACTGTGGAGGCCGAGATGCAAAGAATGAACCAGAGTTGGGACATTGTACGAAGGATGGCCGCCGACTGAGCAAAGTGGAATCAATTTGTTGTTGCCCTACAAGACGTCACTAGGCGTGATGGCCACTGACTGCTTTGACTGTCGGCGGCTAAGGATCAAAGAAGAAGAAGGTGAACTTCGTCTTTGAGATTATCAAGACCAGTTTATTATTTTTCAGTTGGATATATTTGCATTTTGGATATACGCACTATTTTTTTAACCCTAAGTAACACGTACTTCATCATTGTGTAAATAACAGTGCTGTTCGAATGACGTGCAATAAACTCTAACTGAATTTTCTACATTGCTGTGTTTTATTTGGAACGATATAGTTGGAACTTTTGAAAACCATTATACGATATTGCTTATCACTAAACCTAAAAGGGTAAGAACAAACCTGAGAAGAAAAATAAACTTCAGTCAAGAATCTCCATCTCAGGCGGAAGGCCTGTAACCACTTTAATAGAAACGTATAAAGGATTAGCTCTCGTCAATATATTTACCTATGCACAAACAACATGACGTGGCCACATAGTTCTTACATTCGGGCCGGACCTTTTCTTTACTGAAAACATACTGATTTTGGAACGCGACCAGCCCTTTTCTTTAGCTTTTTTTTTTTTTTTTTTTAATCAATGTCAACAAGCATTCGATTAACTAAAAAACGCACTCACAACCATTTTTTGTTTTTTGATCAATGTCAACAAGCATTCGATTAACTAAAAAATGCACTCACAACCATTCCTATGTTGGCACACCATGATACCACCAAACCAATGATCCTATACACAAACGCTTCTGGTAACGATGTAGGAGCTTGCCTTTTCCAACCAAACCAATCTGATGAAACCCCAATTATCCCAAATGTGCTCAACGAAAAGCCAATTGCCTTTCCCGTCACACACATTAAGTAAGTCCCAAAAGCGTTGGACTACAACAGAAAAGGAAGCATTTGCTATCCATTATGCTATGCAGAAACTGGATTTTTACATCCGCGGAACAAAGGTTATCAGAACAGATCACCAACCCCTTGTTAGTTGGTTGACGAAGACATCCGAACAACCAAAGAAGCTTCAAACTTTGACGATGAACTTGCAGAACTATGACACTACAATAGAATACATTGCCGGAACCCTCAATACATGTGCTGACCTGCTTTCTAGAATTCCATATCCTGACACCCCGACACAGAGTAACGAAAATGAAGTAGCTGCAACAGACATTAATGACAATGGTAGACAAATAAATGTCATAAATTCAAACCGAATTGCCGATCAATCGGACACTCACACAAACACTGATCGATTGTCAGAAGAGAATCGAACAGACAACTTTGACATCCTATAGGAACAAATGAAAAACACGGAAGTCGTTAAACTAATAAAACAAATTAAAGAAACACCAGCAAAAGTCAAGGGTTTTACCATCTTTCCTCATGACTGAGCACTCTATCATATTGACTCCAAACAAGATGGAAGATTACAGAAATATATTCCACATCATTTAATATCTGACATCCTCCTCAAGTTCCATGATGAAAATGAACACTTGGGACGAGATAAAACGATAGACGTCATTAAGAAACGGTATTACTGGCAAAACATGTATACAGATATAATTGATTACATGGCCACTTGTAAAATCTCCAAAAGGGGGAATATGAAGGCGAACAAAACCCCATTACAAAAAATGCAACCTTCCAACTACCCCATGGAAACTGTCAGTTTAGACATCTCTGGACCATACCATCTAACACTATCAGGAAACAGGTAATTGTTGCACAATGTAGACCAGCACTCTGTTTGGCCGGAGAGTTTCCCTATGAAAGATGTGACTTCTATAACTGTCACCAATTTCGTTTTGCAAGAATTTCTACCTAGACATAGTTGTTCTAGAAGAGTCATCACGGACAATAGAAAACAGTTCGTTGGGAATACTTTTACATAAACATTACAAAAGTTAAACATCAAACACATTACAACTAGCTTCTCTCTCCCGCAAAGTAACGGAAGAAACGAAAGAATGCATTCAACCCTTCATGATATCCTAGCAAAACACATCGAAGGCAACGATCAATATTGGGATCTATTCATCAACCAGGCTCTAGAAGCAATACGAGTTAACATTAACGACACTACTGGTTTCTCGCAATTTTATCTCTTTTACGGTAGGGAACCGGTATTTCCTATGGACAACCTTCTCCAACCACAACGTAAATATATGGGAGAGGACCCAATAGCTGTCATCCTACAACAAAAGCATGTAGCACATCAAATTGCGCACAAAAAAGCAGAAAAAGCTTTCCGGAAGAAACAGCGTACACACGTTAAAAACACAAAACTGGAACAGTTTCAAATCGGAGATCTAGTTTACTTCAAAAAACACGTTCGACATTCTAAATTTGACGACACATGGATCGATGGTTTCAAAATCTTAGAACAGACTTCACCAACAAATTGTTTCCTGTGGCACAAAGAAAGAAAAATCAGGACGAAAGCCCACATTTCACAAATCAAGAAAGATAATTATTGTCCTGTTTCCCAGCCTATCCTCTCAAATACCAGACCGATTCGCAAAACCACCATCCTTTATCCCCCCACGTCAGCCTCTACATCTGATGTGTCACATTGCGACAATGAACGCTCAAACCCATCTCTTCACCCCACGCACGATGCGATCGACAGACTACGTTGATGTCATGACACCTCTACGAGTGAGGATGACATCCCTTTGCAGGAGCTACGTGAGAGAATTCAATCAAGAAATCCTGGAGCCGCGCTAGCGTAGTGGTTACAACACCGCTCTGGCGACCGGGTGATTCAGGATCAAACCCGGGCGACGGCATTTGAGGATTTTTCGTCGACCGGGAATTGGACTGGATTAACTCGAGACCTGGCGAGGACATTTGAAGGAGTGTCGTCGACCAGGGATTGGCGGCTCCTGAGCCGACCCAGCTGCAATGGGTACCTCCGAAATCGGAGAGTATTTGCCTGAATGGCGAGGGACTCCTGTCTCTGTACAAGAAAAATGGGATACTCACGTAAAATCAATGTCAGATTAGACATTAGTGATAACCTGAGATTTCGCCTCGAGTATTAGCGGGCGTACGCAAAAAAAAAAAAAATCAAGAAATGTTCGAGTTCAAGCAGATTATTACCAACACAACTCGTCGTTGTCCAGTGATAGCACCATATTTTTACATGCAGAAAAAGTACAGACGTACTGTACTTCAAATCAACCGAACCCCGGTACTAGCTGTCACCATTCAAATTTGCCTACAAGTAGCGAAGACAACATTCCTCTTAAAATAATACAGGAACGACTACCCCAACAACTGCAGACTGTACAAGAAACCAACACCCATCTAGCTACACAACTATCTTCTGATACAGAGTTATCATCTGCCTCGTTAACTGAACGAAATGCTTGCGTTCCTACTTCAATACAAAGGGATGAGTCAGACCTTGACACTGAGGAACAACAAGAGGATAACGAGGATGATAAGAGCACATCGACGATAATATGGATAAATCCATTCGGTTCGCCTCGAAACGGCTTTACTCATCTTCATCAGACAACTCGGTACCACTGACATCGCACAGCACAGTACATCAACATCGCAACACCCTACCTGCAACACTACATCAACCGTAACTGCTGTAGGTACTGAGAAGAAATACGATAGGCGATTGTCTAGGAGAGACGCTCTATTAGAGATAGCCAGGTTGCTCTAGCTGGGCTACTCTAAATGGTTTTATTTTTTTATCCGAGTGCGATAGCAGATTGCCCAAGAGAGGCATTGCTATTTTAGAGTCGGCCAAGTTGCTCTAGCTGGGCTAATCTAAATTGTTTTATTTTTTTTTTGACCGAGTGCGATAGCGGATTGCCCAGGAAATGCATTGCTATTTTAGAGTTGGTCACGTTGCTCTCGCTAGGCTGCTCTAAAAAGTTTTTTCAGATGCTGCCAGATACTTTCTATATCGTCCTGTTGACGCTATCAGTGGCAGTCATAACAGCCAGTGAAGAGAAATTAATCTGGAGAGGCGCAACTCTATTCAACATGCACTGTTACTCTAGTTACAGTGTTCAAACCATTATATTCAGAACTAGAAGATTTAAATAACATTTTCTTTGGACTTAGAAATATACTGAAGCACATTAAAAACGCACCACTATTATATATACTGATGCCGAGAAGCTGAAAAAAGTGTGGGAATGGATTTTCCCCGTGTTTGTCATGAGGTAGAGAGAGAATGGCTGCTGGAATGGAAATTGCATGATTCAACCCACAGGTTTGTGTACAGACTACATGAAAATAATGAAAGTTACACGTGCAACACGATTTCCAGCATCTATGACCCTGAAAATGTGTTCGCGTTGTGGCAGTATACTCGGTATATAAAGGCCGTTGAGACAAAACTCCCAGTACATATGCTTGAAATGCCACGACTATCTGAAAAGGACCGCCAATGAGCCATTGGTATGTTGGAGACCGGAATGAGCTCGCGGGCCATTGCCAGAAGGATGAATTGCAACCACAGCACTATTGTACGTCTTAATGAACGTTACAGAACCACTGGTAGTGCCCGGGATAGACTTCGGGGTGGCCAACCACGAGCTACTACCCCTGCACAAGATCGTCATATTGTGCTGAGTCACCTAAGGAATCGTTCTCTCCCGGCAAGTCAAACAACAAGAGCAATAGTGGGTAGACGTGGGCAAGTCTCTCGAATGACATTCATACGACGACTCAGAGATACAGGCCTTACTGCAAGAGACCTTATGTTGGGCCAAACTTGGCTCACAGACATCGTTAGCAGCGCGTGCAATGGGCAGAGCAACATGTCAAATGGACAAGACTGCAGTGGAATGCTGTCCTATTCACAGACGAGAGCAGTTTCAACATATCCTTTGCTGATGGACGTATGCGGATTTGGCGACAGTGTGGAGAGCGCTTTGCAGATTGCTGTGTTCGTCAGCACAACCGATTTGGAGGTGGCAATTTTACATTTGGGGAGGATTCAGTTTTCACCATCGCTTGCCTCTTCACGTCTTCCGTGGAAATGTTAATGCTGTGACATATCGAGATGAGGTTCTGGATGCATTGGTTGCTCCTGCGTTCACAAATTATCCAGACTTGCAGCTTCTCCAGCAGGATAACGCACGTGCGCACACCGCATGCATTACGCAGCAATATCTACAGCAACAGAATATTGTGACAATTGATTGGCCTGCCCTATCACCAGACATGTCCCCTATAGAACATCTGTTGGACGAGCTTGGACGCAGAGTCTACAGGCAAGGTTCTCCAGCTAATCTGCAACAGCTCGAAGCTGCTCTTACACGTGAATGGGACTTGATTCCTCGGAATTTCCTTTAGAGACTTGTGCGTTCCATGCGGAGCCGCTGCCAAACTTGTTTGCAAGCACACGGTGGACATACCAGATACTGAGGATAGTGTGAATGAATTTTTTATTGGTTGCATTTTTGGTTTTCTCCATTGCCTGCACAGAATGCAATGAATTTCATAACAATCAAGTGTACAAATTAATGACCAGCATGGATTCATAGGAAAATGAATAAAGATTCCAAATATGTAAACTTGTAAACAATTATAATTACATTTTACAGTCTGTTCCTGGATTATTTTATTTTAGTGTTTTCTTTGATGTTGTTTTCTGATTTTCAATTTTAATTGAAAAAAAACCAATAATTTCAAATGTAAAATAATTTGAAATATTTCATATAATTGCCATTAAAACAATCTGCAAACAGACCATGAATACCTTAGCAGAATGCTTGCGGATTATGTCTGGTTGTGAAACATTCCAGTTAAAATGTCTTGCCTTTTCTGCCTGCAAAGTCTTAATGTTCATCAAATTGTAATAGGTTTTTGGTTGTTGATAATGCCTCTTTAATTATTTATACGTTTTGTTGAAAATTTAGCTTTTTTGGGTGTTTTAGAGTATGAAGAATTTCCTTGTGTACTTCAAAAGATTGATCTCTAAAAGTATTTTAAATATGTTTGCAAAATGTTCTATTTGGGCCTGAAAATACAGAGAGAACAGGCAAGGATTATAAGAATGAAAGTGATAATCATAACAAGGCTTCACGTAGAGATACACCCTTTCAAGATATGGACTCTTAAATAAGTCTCAGTAGAAATATACGCCCAGTTGAAAAGACAGACAATGAAATCAAAATAAGAATGCCATAAGCAAAGGAGGCTGTCATGTCAATTGGAACTATATAGAAATTACAATAAATCAAGTCTAACACAGAAATTATAATCTTCGAAAGCATTTCTATTATATGGCTTTGAAACATTGACAACAACAAAAACAACACCTAGAAAGTTATAGACTTTCATAAATGAATGCTTGTTTACAATAGAAGGGTTGAAATAGTCTGAGAAGGTCGCCAATGTAAAACTCAAGGAAAAAAGAGAACACAAAAACCATCAGTCGTAAAACTAGCAGGGATAGACACATGAGGACGCATCCGGCGTGTATATAACCAGAGCGCAACAGGAAAAATTATCTTTCATACTCTTCGACATCTGGTGAGGGAGACTGAGCACCTATGGGTTTGCCCCGAGTGCAATTACGTCGATTCTGATCAACAATAACAATGGAAAAAACCAGACAAAGCAATAAAGCAAGACGTTAGAAAAGAGCGATGACGTTAGGTAGAACACACTGAATCAGGTGACAGCATTACAAACAGTGGCGTCACTAGTGGGGTGCGGGGGATGGGGGTGCGGACCGCCCCGGACACCATCAGTGGGAGTGACACCAAAATGACTGTCTATAAAATGTGTGTGCAGCGTTTCAGCAGAAATGTATTATTTTTTTATAAAAAATATCTCAACGGTTAGTTATAACAACAAAAACATTTTTCGTAAGCCCAGCTTACATGTACTGTAACAATGTACTGTGTAAGATTAACTTCCATTCTGTATGGTCTGGTACGGGAGGAGGTCCATGGGGGTGACACCAACCCTGCAGCGCTTCTTCTTTGCAAACCTCAGTATAAGAGAAATAGTAAAAACGTAGTCCAGCTGCAGGTACTGCCCTAGAGGAGTGAGATGTTAGAGATTTCGCGCCTTCTTCCATAAGTGGAAACAGTTCCTTACTTACTTAGTCGTTCCCCTTCTACCGTGAGGTGTAGAGGTTTGGAAGAAAGAGTGCCAGACTATCCTATCGGCTGTCTTCCTCCTGGCCTGGTTCCATTCTAGTCCTCGGTCCTTCAAAGATTGTCTAATGTTGTCCTCCCAGCGAATTCTGGGTCGTCCTGGGGGTCTGGATCACTGGCTCTTAGTTTCCCATGCTTGTCGTGGTAGCCGATCTTCTCCCATTCTGCAGACATGGCCAAACCATCTTACTTGCGACTGTTCTACTTGGGTCTGCAGGGGGTGAGATTTTAGTCCTTGACGTATCGTCGGTTGCGGACCATGTCTCTTCTTGTTACTTCAACCACCTTCCTCACATACCTCATTTCTGGGGTTTGGATCTGGCTTTTGTTGGTTGTAGTCATTGCCCATGACTCGCATCCACAAGTCAAGATTGGGACATAGGTGGAGCGGTATGCAGCCATCTTCTTTTTCTTACCTAATTCTCTCTTGCTGAGGAATCCTCAATTTATGGCCAGGAAAAGTCTCCCAGCTGCTGCTTTTCGAGTGGCCAACTCTTCTTTGATGCCTCCCTTTCGGTCTATAACAGCTCAGAGATATTTAAAGTGGTCGACTTGCTCCATAACTTGTTCTCCCAGCTTAATCTGATGTCTTCTTTCCTCTCGTTATATTACCATCGTTTTTCTTTTAGAGCTGCAAATGACCATCCCTCTCTTCTCCAGCTCTTCCATCCGTCTGAGTCTCTGCTCTAGGATTCTAGAGTAGATTTTACCAGATACACTGAGAAGGGATACGCCTCTATGGTTTCCACATTGTCGATTGTTACCCTTGTTAAAAATCGGTGTTATGATGGCAATCTCCCAATCCGTTGGTATGGTCTTATTGCAACACGCTGCCTGTAGGATCCTTAAGAGTAATAGGTCGCCTGCTGCGCCCATGTACGTAACCATTTCTGGTATTATGCCAACATGTCCTGCTGCTTTGACGATCTTGATTTTCTCCAGTGATGCCTTCAGTTCTTCCATCTTTATGTCACTTTCATCACCATTGGTGTTCTCTTCTGTGCTAGTGGTTATCACAAGAAAACCAGAAATTGTTCTATAAGACCCTAAAGAACACGAGGAAGGAAACACAATGCCCTCTCAAATTTATAAAGGACAAGTGAAGCATCAGAAATGATAACCACTAGCATAGAAGAGAAAACCAATGATGGTGAAGATGACATAAAGATGGAAGAACTGAAGGCAGCACTGGAGAAAATCAAGATGAGCAAAGCAGCATGGCATGATGGTATAACGCCACAAATGGTAAAGTACACGGGAGCATCAGGCGACCTATTACTCTTAAGGGTTCTACAGGCAGCGTGGTACAACATGACCATACTAAAGGATTGGGAGATTGCCATCATAAAAACGATTTTCAAAAAGGGTGACAATCGACAGTGTGGAAACCATAGAGGCATATCCCTTCTCAGTGTCCCTGGTAAAATCTACTCTAGAATCCTAGAGCAGAGACTCCGACGCCTAGCTGAGCCACAATTGGATGAGGTCCAGTGCGGATTCCGAGCAAACCGAAGTACTCAAGACCTAATCTTCACACTCAGACAGCTGAGTGAAAAGGCCCTTGAGTATAAGAGTGAGATCCATCTTTGTTTCATAGATCTGGAAAAGGCGTTTGACAGGGTCCCTTGGAACAAACTTTGGGACTGTTTGGCAAGGAAGAACGCTGGGAGAACAGGTCTTGGAGCAGGGCGACCACTTTAAATACCTCGGAGCTATTATAGACCGAAAGGGAGGCATCAAAGAAGAGTTGGCCACTCGAAAAGCAGCAGCTGGGAGACTTTTTCAGGACATAAATCGAGGATTCCTCAGCAAGAGAGAGGTTGGTAAGAAAACGAAGATGGTACTATACCGCTCCACCTATGTCCCAGTCTTGACATATGGAAGCGAGTCATGGGCAATGACTACAACCTACAAAAGCCAGATCCAAACCTCAGAAATGAGGTATGTGAGGAAGGTGGTTGAAGTAACAAGAAGAGACATGGTACGCAACTAGACGATACGTCAAGGCTTTACATCCCACCCCCTGCAGACCCAAGTAGAACAGTCCCAAGTAAGATGGTTTGGCCACGTCTGCAGAATGGGAAAAGATCGGCTACCACGACAAGCATGGAAAACAAAGAGCCAAGGATCCAGACCCCAGGACGACCCAGAGTCCGCTGAGAGGACAACATTAGACAATCTTTGAAGGACCGAGGACTAGAATGGAACCAGGCCAGGAGGAAGAAAGCCAATAAGATAGACTGGCGCTTTCTCATCCAAACCTCTACACCTCACGGTTGAAGGGGAACGACTAAGTAAGTAAGACTTCTAAAATGCTGTAAAGGGGTGTGAGGCTTCTTAAGATGCTGTATAGGGGTGCGAGACTTCTTAAAATGCTGTAAAGGGGTGTGGGGCTTCTTAAGATACTGCAAAGGAGTGCATTCTTCTTAAGATGCTGTAAAGGGGTGTGACGGTTCTTAAGATGATGTAAAGAGGTGTGAGGCTTCTTAAGACACTGTTAAGGGGTGCGAGGCGTCTTAAGATGCTGTAAAGAGATGTGAGGCTTCGTAAGATGATGTAAAGTGGTGCGAAGCTTCTTAAGATGATGTAAAGGATTGCAAGGCTTCTTAAGATACTGTAATGTGGTGCATTCTTCTTAAGATGCTGTAAAAGGGTGCATGACCTCTAAAAGATTAAGAAGCACAGTCCTAGATTATTCATAAAAATTCTCCCTCCCCCTGAAAAAAAAAAGGACCGGCTAAAATGAAATGAAAACATGAAAATTATATGCAGACTGTATGTCCTAAAAAGACAAAAAGGAAAATTATATGCAGATTGTATGTATTAAAAAAAACATGAACATTATCTAACATTGTGTGGAGTGAAAACAAAACAATAAAATTATATGCAGATTGTATATCTTTAAAATAGAACTTAAAAATTATATGCAGATTGTATGTCGTAAAACGAAAAAAAAAAATTAAATGCAGATTGTTAGTCGAAAACAGCAGCTGAAGAATACTTTTCTTATCATAACTGTCTTAACTCTTGCTTTCCTGTGAGCCGTGTAGTATGCTTAGATATGTTATTTTACTCCCCTAACAGCCATTTAGTGCATTTGGTTATGTCTTATCTTCTCATGTCTGCGCTTTACGCAACATGCTTGGATCCCCATAGGGTGCGAGTAACTAGACTCTTTTACCCTGTGTGCAGACAGCCTGGGACGGCGGTGGCTCAGCCACCGCCGCCCTTCTGCACATGGTCCGTGTTACCCACACGGCCGGGAAGCCACCTATCGTGACACCAGACGATGGCGCCGCAACCCGCCGTGCATCCACACGGTATCAGTCGATTGGGGGTTTAGATTAATATTTTAGATTAAAAATAATGGTAAAGATAGTCCAATAGCGGATACTGCCGTAGGAGAGTGAAATGTTACAGATTTAACCATATTAGGTCCAGCTTTATGAGGTGGTGGTGACCAGTTCCCCTCCTCGCTATATTCTATCTCTGTATACTCTGATAGACTATGTTCTATCTCTTGATTTGATGATCCATTATGATAGACTATGTTCTATCTTTTGATTTGATGATCCATTATGATAGACTATGTTCTACTTCTTGTCTTGATGGTCCACTTTGATAGATTGTGTTCTATTTCCTGTAGTGATATCAGCAGTTTATAAGAGTTGTAATACAGTGGATCCCATTTCACTGCAACATCTCTGGGAAAGATGAGGCTGACAGATTGGCAGAGGAATGAGGAAAGCTACCTCAGCTTGACAGAAGCATAACTTTTGAAGAGGCAAACAGTTTTATCAAACGCAGTTACAGACGTAAGTGGGAAGCAGAGCATTTAGGCCACACAAAAAAAAGATGAGTACTATCAATTCATCAAAAGTGAACAATTAGTAACCTTCAGACTTCGCATAGGTCACAACAGACTGGAATACCATCTATTCAACATGTTAAAGATAGGAATTACTGAGGAGTATAACAGTGTCACCGATAAAATGAGTGCTGAACATCTGCTTCAAAGGTGCTCAACATAAGAGGAACAGAGAAAGCGCATATGGCCATCCCAATGTTATTTCTGGAAAATCTTTCCTGAGATATCAACAGTCTCAAACTGACCACTGCAGTCTTTGAGCAAATTCGTTGATATCTGAGGGTGAAAAAAGAAAAGGAAGTATAGATGACAGACTCTAATAGACTATTTTCTGTTTGTTACTTTAATGGCACCCTCAGAAAGACTATGTTCTACCTCTTTGTCTTGATGGTACGGTGTGATAGACTATGTTCTGTCTGTTGTCTGGATGACACACTCTGAAAGACAATGTTCTATATCTTGCCTTGATGGCACACTCTGATACACTATATTCAATGTCTTGTCTTGATGGTACACTCTTTATAGACCATGTTCTTGTCGTGATTTGTCTCGCTTGATCAGAAATAGTGTGGTCCGCGAATGGCGCGACAGTTGAGTAATAGCTTTTTCACAGGTAGCGGCCTTCGCCGAAAATTACTGTTGGCAAATTTGTAAGTAGGATGATGTTCCTATATCTGGGCGTCTGACGGGGATTTTAGGAAGGCAAGCATAATAACTGCGTCTACTAAGTTTGTTGTAAATTCTGTATCCCCCGCATAATTCTGTCATATGTAATTTCTGACTTATATTTACTGAGCTACCAGCGAAAGGTAATTCAGCAAAGTATTAGTTGTATTTGTGAATAGTTTTTTTTTTAATGAGTCATACGGGTGTTATATATTAAATTCACTCAACCAGTCACTCATCTCTAACTAAGGATTTAATATGTACAAACACACGTACAAACATAATGTATGTATATATAGTATATATTATATATAAATATATATAAAAATATATATATAAATATATAAATATATATATAATATATAATAAATCTTCTTCATCTTCTACACTCTCAGAAAGACGTCCCGCCTTGAATGTTCTCAAAGAAAGCAGTAGTCAGTTTGTAGGCTATTTGAAATCACCCGTAAAGCTTTTCCACGAAAGGAAGCTGGCTTCGGCCATATGCACTATCTCTGTAACCGCATATAAGGGGCAACTTTGAAGCAGATGTTCAGCAGTCATTTTATCAGTGCCCGGGTGGGACAATTACACTGATCGGTAGTTTCCTATCTTTAGGCTTGTGAATAGATGGTATCTCAATCTGTTGTGGCCCAGTGCGGGAGTCTGAAAAGATTACCAACTTGTTTCTCTTCTGTGGAGCTGGGTATGTAAGCATCATTCTGTGTGTGCCCTGGATGTTCTACATTCCATTTGTTTCTGTAACTTCCATTCTGATAAAAATCTTTGCCTCCATAAAAGTTATGCTTGCATCAGGCTGAGGTAGATTGTGTAACCTTCTTTTGCCATTCTGTCAGCCTCTTCATTGCCGGCGGATGTGTTACAATGAAATGGGATCCATTGGATCACAATACTTTTTGAATCGCTGACAAAGTTTGTGAGCACTATCTCTGAGATCATCCAGGTCTGTATTATTTTGGCTTTTCAAAGTTGCAATTACTGACTGTGTATCAGTAAAGAAAGCAACTTGACGCTCTGCGCCTTTCTTCTTCAATATAACCTCTTGCTGCAGATTTTCAAGGCCTCTGCCTCTTGCTCTGTAAGTTGCTTTAGAAACGTCCCCTACCGCAACTGACAGCCTTTTATTCTGCACCAGTGCTATAAGGATCCAGAAAGAACACCCCCACCGTTTCCATTTTCTGTTTGCTTTTGTTGCTGATCAATCTGTGTATGCCATGGGCCAGAGTTG
This sequence comes from Oreohelix idahoensis, assembly GCA_024509875.1. NCBI lineage: Eukaryota > Metazoa > Mollusca > Gastropoda > Stylommatophora > Oreohelicidae > Oreohelix > Oreohelix idahoensis. Next base: position 78,402 of record JAMPIV010002489.1, read on the forward strand.
TTTGCGTGGAAATTGTTTCTCTATGTAATGTTGTACGCTATGGATTTTCTATCTGTTGCAGTTTGGCTCTTTTTACTTTCAATTTTCCAGGAATTTTTTTCTATCATTTGGAATTTGAAAGGGGAACGGGGTGTCGAATGGTGAATTAATTATATCCAAATTTTTCAAAGTATTTCATTTAAAACAACTATGTCAATTCGAGTCTTTTTGTTTCAAAACCACAGCTCGAGTAAATGAACAACGTTTCATATGAAGCTTATACATTAGGTGTTTTTAACTTATCAAAATACATTTTTATTAAAAAGATTAATTATCTAAATTCCATGAAAAAATAAATCTTACTTAATTAAAAGCAAATGAAATATTCTGCTAGTCAAATCTTTACAACTATTGACATGTTGTGCTCAATTTTGTGAGACAGATTATTTTTTGAGTTTGTTGATTAAAGATGTACATGAAACTTTTTAAATTTCGATTTTGTATATTCCATGTTTGTCTTTTATAGTTTGATTCAGGAACTTCTATTGTGGCAATACACATTGTGAATTAATAGAGATTACAAATGAAGACATTAGAGATTAGCAGAGATTTTGGATGAACACAGCTGAGACAAAAGAAGATTACTCAGAAATTACAGATGAAGAATAAAGAGAGAATGTAAGAGATTGGTGAATAAACACATGCAAGATCACATCTGTTCATATGATATAAGGCCATAATTTATTACTCAACACATTTCCTATACAACCATGCATAAATTATTTACCTTTACGTTTAGTTTTAGTCACCCTTCTCAATCATAAAACAAAGCAAATCATGTAACACCTTACCTGTAAAGAACAATTCTGAAACCACTACTGTTCCATAGAAACGTCTAAAACATGTATTTTTTTGTTTTGTTAAACATCCTGAAACACTTTTATTTTCTTTTCGTTAGACATCCTGAAATACTTTTTGTTTTTGTTAGACATCCTGAAACATCTATCTTTTATTTTTTTTATTTTTTTTGTTAGACATCTTGGCACACCTTTTTTTTAAATTTTTTTTGTTACACACCCTGAAACACTTTTTTGTTTGTTAAACATTCTGAAACATCAATTTTTTTGGTTAGACATCCTGAAACACTTCTTTTTTGTTAGACATCCTGAAATATCAATTTTTTTTTTTTTTGTTATATACATCCTGAAACACTTAGTTTTATTTTTTTGTTAGACATTCTGAAACACCTTTTTTTGGTTATTCATCATGAAACTTTTTTTTTTTTTAGTTTGTTTTGTTAGACACATTGAAACATCTCTTTTACGTTTAGACATGCTGACACACCTCTTTTTTTGTTTTTGTTACGACATCCTTTTTTTTCTGACATTCTGAAACACCTCTATTAGTTTTTTTTTTGTTAGACATTCTGAAACGCCTCTTTTTTTTGTTGCACATCCTAAAACTTTTTTGTTTGTTTGTAATACATCTTTTTTTTTTTTTTTTTGAAACATTTTTTTGAGACATCCTGAAACACCTTTTTTCCTTTTCTTTTAGAACTTGAGTGGATGGGCGGTATTGTAACATTTCTCTTTTTCTTCTTTTCTTTTCTGTGGTCCTTGACCACTGACCGATAAAGCAATCAGTGACCATCACGCATGGTGGCGTCCTGTAGGGCAGCAACAAACTGTCTCCACTTTGCTTGGTCTGCAGCCATTCCTCGTCTGGTGCCCCAACTTTGGTTCCTGCTTTGATCTCTGCCTCCACAGTTTTCCGCAAGGTAGCTTTTGTCCAAGACATCTTGAAACACCTCTCTCGTTAGACATCTTGAAACACCTCTCTGTTTAGACATCTTCAAACATGTCTCTGGTTAGACATCTTCAAACACCTCTCTGGTTAGACATTTTCAAACACCCCTCTGTTTAGGCATCTTCAAACACCTCTCTGTTTAGACATCTTCAAACACCTCTTTGTTTAGACATCTTCAAACAGCTTTCTGTTTAGACATCTTGAAACACCTCTCTCATTAGATATCTTGAAACCTCTCTCATTAGACATCTTGAAACACCTCTCTGGTTAGACATCTTGAAACACCTCTGTCATTAGACATCTTGAAAACACCTTTCTGTTTAGACATCTTTAAACACGTCTCTTGTTAGACATCTTCAAACACCTCTCTGGTTAGACATCTTTAAACACCTCTCTGGTTAGACATCTTCAAACACTTCTTTGTTTAGACATTTTGAAACACCTTTCTGTTTAAACATCTTGAAACACCCCTCTGTTTAGACATTAGGTTATAATTAAGCACAGCTACGCTTGTCTTATTGTGAACAGCACCACCATTCAGCTCCCAGTGGAGCGTAGGCTTTCAACACGTTCGGCCAAACCAAGTGTACTGCATAAATACCAGTGTTAAAATCAGTGTCACAGACACGTGACTAGGCTTGATCATGCCTGGTTGAATTTCTTAATAAAATTTGTATGTTAGGTCGAGGAAGTTGAGGGGAACTGCAGTAAGACGTGGAATACAATGGATGGGTGTGAAAAAAAATCGAAAAAAGGTGATTCGTCTTACGTGGACAAAAGAATAAGAAAGTAGCCAACGTTACGGCCACAAGGCCTTCGTCAGGGAAAGGAAAGAAAGTGAAGGTTAGATAGGACACATAAGAACCTAAAAAAATATAAAAATTAAAACTAGGTACTTCCCTGAAGGCGTCAAAGTCCTCATGCTTACAGGCGCGTGCAAGGAAAAGGAAAATAAAATTTGACGTTTTCTTTTTCTTGCTTGACTGAGTAAGCTAACTGGATTTGCATGAATTGGTTTTGGCTTGCTTCATTTATATTTACATTAGCGCCTGAATCGACCTTGACATCCTTATGTCCTTGTAAGGCCTGATATGTCCTCCAGTGTTGTTTGTTTGAATCTGCTGAAGTTAAAGACAGTTTTTTTTTTTTTTTTTTTTTAACGGCTCAGGTAGTGCCTTTAAATCAGTGGTTTCCAATGTGGGCGGTAAGACTTTTGAGGGCATTTGGAAGCTCAGCCGGGCGATAAGGGAAAAGGCAACGGCAAGGGGTTATTCAGTAGTAAGAGGATGGTTGAGGATTTGACAGACTAAACTCAACAATATTACTAAATATAATGTTTACATGTAAAGCAGTGTAAGTATACAGGGCCCTGACGAGAGCGCTGAAAAGGAGAACTTAGCCTGAATCCACCGCTGCTCCAAAACATTGCTCATCCCAGTTTCCCATACACCCAATTAGTATATGTTCCCAACCTAGGTTTCACGTACCTGGTGTAGGAGAAGCTTGTCAAGGGGGTACTGGTAATATTTGGTTATTAACTACATTATCCTATTCAAATATTGTGTTAGTGAAATAAAAGGTTTTGAAATTGCGAGAACAATAAGGCAGGTACGATATAGGAGAGATAGGTAGCAGAATTTGTTGTCTTCCACTCTTTATAATTTTTTTATGTGATGCAGGGAAGTGAAGGGGGCTCTGAAGATGTGCTTTGGGAGCCAAGGAGGCCATGACCCGAAAAAGTTTGGGAAAAACTGCTTTAAACGAATCTCTTAACACAAGTTTTGAATTAACAATTGTTCCTAAAAAGTGATGCTAATCATTCAATTGTTTACGTTGACTTTTCTCAAACTTTTTGGTCTCTGGACTCCAAAAGGGGGATTCAGACTGCCCAAGAGTGGTAGCACCTTTCAGAGGAGAACGGTCTCACTGTTGCCCTGCAGCAGTGGCTTAAATCAACTGGTCTACCTCGGTAACAGTCTCGACCGACTAAGTGCCCTGGCATTGCCGCCACCCCCGCACCTTCTAACCCCAGGGCCCCACTTGTATGTGAACCTAGCCCTCGGGCAAGCACTGCAGATCCCTTTTGTGAAGGCACCTAGATGCATGCCGTGACGATCCCACTGATTAAGCAAGAAGCACTAGTGCTGTCATAGACGCTGAAAAGTAGTGGTACTAACCTGACTGGGTGGCGGGGATTCCACAGTGGTGATCCCCACAGAGACTGTAGTGATAAATGTATGAGGACTACAAACCATCACACGTGAGGGATGTTTTTTGGAATGGGAGATATAGCACCGGTACTGTCCAGTGTTGCAAGGGAAAAATGACCACCAAACTGGTCCCTAATTATGGGTCAAATAGTAATAGATCACCTCTGGGGTAATGGACTCTCCAACTCATGGCATTGCACACTCACCACTAACGCAGCCTGGTGACCTTGTCCAACAAGCTTCACTTATTCTGAGCAGGAAAATGGGCTGGCAATGATACGGAGACCATCCGCAGAGGAAGGGGAAGCCCGAGGTGAAACCATCTGGTCCAGGATGTGACAAGCTATATGTCTACACAGTATTGGCAGCCAAAACCTCATCACAAAACTCATTCTATGCCAGCAGACTATAGGTGGCGGGGAATGGACAGTGATGAAGCACACCTCGGACCCCACATTCCAAAACTGGAATGTGTCCTAGACTTGTCATTCAAGAACACCAGCCAGCCAATGAAGAGTGTTGAACCTTGTCTCAGGACCTGCTGAGTTGGAGCAGCCCTCTGGGTTTTAAAGAAAGCTCTAGAGACAACAACCCACATGAAAAAGCCAGACATGCTCAAAATTATTGTTTATGTGGGTTATGCGGTGAGAGAACGGGAGTGGAAAATGCAAACGACATCTTAGATTATTATGAGAATAGTTTTTACCTCACGGACCCCAGTGGTCCGTGGACCACACTTTGAGAACCGCTTGTTTACGTGAACGAACTAAGGACATTTGTAACTTAAGTGAGTTTACATTTGTATTTATTTCATTTCATTAAAAAAAGAATGTAGTTGTAAAAATAAATATATATGTAGGAAGTGTATTTTTGGGTGTTTGACAACAAAGAATTGATAAAAGGGGATTCCTTACTAGAATTTGAATTTTAATACTTTTCAGTTCAAAGTCAACTTGACTTGGATTTTAAAAAAACGGCTGCACAGTCCTGCTTTGTAAAAAGGTCAAGGTAGTCTCATAGCAGACGCTGCTGAACCGGAGTGGTGTTACGGACCACCATACTAGGTCCAGCTTCGATAGATGGGGTGACCTGTTCCCTTCCTCACCGTCTGTGCTTTTCCTAACTCAAGAGCAGAATCAGGTACCCATTTACAGCTGGGTTAGACTGGAGAGTGGCACCAATGTTTTTCAAACCTGGTACCTTTGCTGCGAGAGGTCAGCACTCTAACCACTCTGCAAATCGGAAGTTCCCCTGCTTAGTAGCCTTTCTAAAATTACGACGAAGAATAAAGTTGCCTTGTATGACTTACCCTTGTATGACTTACCCTTGTATGACTTACCCTTGTATGACTTTGCCTCATAAGAAACCCCAGGGGCTACATGGGGGCCATTACGCATCTTGCTACAATGAAACATGAGAAAATTATCAGAATAGCATAATCATCCTTAAGAAAGACCTGAGGATATTAAAGAACAACTACTTCTTATTCGTTCGCTCTTAAATAACCACATCTATCTGTCTTATAAAGCTGGCAGCTCGTCTCAGGCTTCTCGTCACCAAACAGTTTCCCCATCAACTGGGTTGGAGAAGGCCACGCTGCCACTCTACGTCTCTCATGGCACTGACAGTTTTGAAGTACGTGTTCTGCTGTTTGTTTGTCCTCCCCCACATGGACACATTATCAGTATGTCCTCCTCATATTGTCAGATTATCTGTCTGTCGTCCCGACATGGACACATTATCTGTTTGTTTGTCCTCCCCACATGGACACATTATCTGTTTGTTTGTCCTCCCCACATGGACACATTATCTGTTTGTTTGTCCTCCCCACATGGACACATTATCTGTTTGTTTGTCCTCCCCACGTGGACACATTATCTGTCTGTGTGTCCTCCCCTCATGGACAAATTATCTGTTTGTTTGTCCTCCCCACTTGGACACATTATCTGTTTGTTTGTCCTCCCCACATGGACACATTATCTGTTTGTTTGTCCTCCCGACATGGACACATTATCTGTTTGTTTGTACTCCCCACATGGACACATTATCTGTTTGTTTGTTCTCCCCCCCATGGACACATTATCTGTTTGTTTGTCCTCCCCACATGGACACATTATCTGTTAGTTTGTTCTCCCCACATGGACACATCTGTTTGTTTGTCCTCCCCACATGGACACATTATCTGTTTGTTTGTCCTCCCCACATGGACACATCTGTTTGTTTGTCCTCCCCACATGGACACATTATCTGTTTGTTTGTCCTCCCCACATGGACACATTATCTGTCTGTCCTCCCCACATGGACACATTATCTGTTTGTTTGTCCTCCCCACATGGACACATCTGTTTGTTTGTCCTCCCCACATGGACACATTATCTGTTTGTTTGTCCTCCTCACATGGACACATTATCTGTCTGTTTGTTTGTCCTCCCCACATGGACACATTATCTGTCTGGTTGTTTGTCCTTCCACATGGACACATTATCTGTCTGTTTGTTTGTCCTTCCACATGGACACATCTGTCTGTTTGTCCTCCCCACATGGAAACATTATCTGTCTGTTTGTTTGTCTTTCCACATGGACACATTATCTGTCTGTTTGTTTGTCCTTCAACATGGACACTGTCACGAAGTGGATTTATGACTAGAGGTTGCCTACATATATATAGACAAGACACTAGGGGGAAGAAAGTCTAAGACGATAGAATTTAGATAAAAAATGACAGTGTGATGGACGAACTCGGCTGACCCTGAACTTTGTTGTAATTCTTGTAAAACGGGACTTCTTTCACGTGGATTCATTAGCTATGCAACTGTTCCACACAGAGGGCAAACACGTTTGCTGATTGATATGCGGAGAGTTTACCTATCGTTCATTCTGGTCATCGCATTGATGTAAGGAGAGATTAAATCACGCCCACTAACATCTCTTGAACAATCATAGGCAGTTATTTTAATTAACTTGGCCAGTGGGGGGCGTCGCCAGAATCAAACAGATAAAGCGACCACGATCAAAGAGACAGACTGAGGGATTTCAGGGGAGACTATCGGCGTTATCAAAGACAGTTGTGGTCCCTGATACGAGACGCAGTTGCTTGCCGCTATTTTCGCGTCTCGGTGTCAACCGCAGAACCGAGCGAACGGGGAAAGCCGAAACGGGCAGCAGCGAACAGAGATACGAAGACCAAGGGGCGGCTTCTTCCCTTGATTTGGCGGTCAGATCCCCAAAAGTTCCTGGGATGAAATAAGCTGTCAAGTTTATCATGTCCCACTCAACTTACATTCCATTTTAGATAAATAGACCATGAAGAATAGACATTTTATCACTCGCTGGCCAGACCTTTACAGAAGCACTAGCTTTATTGAAATCTTGTTATAGATTTTCCCCTGGATTTTATATATATTTGCAGTGATTTCTATTCTGTGCAAAGTGGTAATATATATTGTGTAAAGTGATCACCGTTCAGTTATTCTATTTCAATGGATTTTGTGTTAATTTAAATCTATTAAATTAAACCATCTCAATAGTTCCAGTTGTAAATATAATGATCTATCTATTATATTATTTCAAAAGATAATAGATGCTTAAATTAACTTTTAAAGTCGCGAAGGAATTTATAATTAATAAATTCAGTTAAGTCCTAGTTTTATAGATGTGTGTTTTTTAACCACTAGAATTCGCGCAGTGTTTATTAAATACATAATTAAATACTCGAGTGTATTATAGGCTTAACGGGAAATTTATCGCGCTTGATTTTTCGGTATGTTACATGTCTTTTTTCTTTCATACAGAGTGATCGTAACCTGCGGTCCCAGCTAAATAAAGAAAGAAATAAAGAAATCATCCTATAAACTTCCAGTCATATTGAAGAAACATTTCTTTTAAATATAATCTTGTGGCGGTCCTTGCGACCTAGCTGTCAGAATTAAATGAAATAAAGCCCACCCAAGAACATTTTAAAGAACAATCATCAAATTACCATTACAAACCTGTAAGATAAACTGGAAGGTAATCATCGCCAGTAGCGATATTATATTTACTGTTTACTGTGAGAGAGTACATATTTTCCTGACTGTGACTGAGCCTAGTTTTTCCTCAATTGGATTTAATAAAACTATCATCACGCATTAAAGGAATTTTACCATAGCGGAGGATTAAAAGAAACCACTTCATTTTCACCCCATGTGCCGAACTGTGTCAGTGCCATCTCATAGACTCCTTTTTTTTAGATAATAAAAACACAAGAACTCTTAGTCTTCAAGTCTTGCGATAAGTGAGAATATTTGTTACCAGCAAAACCTCGCAAACATCTATGGCGGGACATCGAAGGACTAGACAGTTCATATGTCAAGAGAATACTTGCTGTTTTTATATACTTTTATGGATCGTCTGAGGCTGCATTCGGTAAGTTTGTTAGTATATGAGTGTGGATCCTCACGCGTGTGCATGAATGACAGGAAATTTAATCTTTTTTTCTCTTGTAACCCTTTTGTTTACTTTCTTGCCAGTAATATAATTTTTCTGTATTCCCTGCATTGTTCCTTTAAGGGGGAGTTGATAATTGGTTAACTCTGTTTAAAACCCCCCTCCTTTCCATTTGCTTAGTAAAGGGAAGAACAGCTGGGAAGAACAGGTTTTTTCTATCATCTATACCTAACTTTGTAACACCTCTTTCAGAGCAATTAACTTCACTGTTAGGTTAACGTACCCGTGTTCCTGACATTATCTATCTCTGGACTGGGTTTATCTTTGTCTAATAAGCGGGAAGGGCTTAGTCGATACCAATCTTCTTCACCCCTCCCAAATTTGTTATTTGCATTTGTGTACTTATGATAATTTATGTAATACCTGATATTTGTTAGTAATTGATGTTTAAGGTGAATAAAATCACATAAACTCATTTAGTTCTGTGTGTTGAGATACCCAAAGTCCAACTTTTCCCCTATTCGTTAAATTATAGTTTGTATCTACGATCGTCTGTGTGTTTTGAAAAACACTCAAATCGGTTGTGCGCGCAGAATGCGTGTTGTCTGGAAAACTGGCAAATAATTGTTTTGACCAGGAGAGTGAAAGCAGAAGATTGATAGAGACACGAATTGTCGTAAATAAGTCTGTCTTTACTCTCCTCCAGCACGCTGTGAAGTAACTATTAAATCTCTACATTTTCTATCACTGAGCTTTCCATCATCATTTTCCACTCTAAACCGGACCACTATTTCTATGACTCATTTCTCTCAAAATAAATTTACGACAATATTTGGCTGGCTCGCCGGGAATAATTTTGAGATACATTTACGGATGCACACATATTGTGGGCTGGTCTGGGATCTATGAGCTACATTTGAGGCAATCGTCATAGCCGTTGTTAAAGATATATTTGAGTCTGATTTAGATCTGCTGGTCTAACTAGGTAGAGTGTGAATGATCTGTCCTTTGTGTGAATTTTTAGGGAAATAACTATAAAATAATTACACCCCAGACAAACGTTCTTTAAGTATTTGGGTTTGTCCACACAGCAATATTTACAGGTTTGTTTTCTCTCCCACAGCAAGTAGAAAGTACAGGATATGAGACAAAAATATTTTTGCTAATTTAATTATCCTCTGTGCGGAGATAATTATATTTCTTTCTTTATAAGAGTTGCTGAGGATTGCGTGATTGTTTTACAGTCACTAAAGGGGATATTTGAAGTTAAAAAGAGTTGAGCTTAGTCTAAAGACGGATTGTTCTGATTTTTTAAAATTTAAGTTATAACAACGTCTCATCACAATAATTGACTTTAGGACGGAGCTTTTTATTGTCAGCATATGGATGATTAAAATTTAGATACCGGGAAAATTTATTTTTTCCTTTTAAATTGTTTTAATATAAATTTTTCTCTACTGTTAGTGTAAAAATAGATTCTTTTTCCAGTGTAACTTACCATTTAGTGGCAAAGTCGCTTGCGATTAGAGCCTAAATTGCCAGATAATAGCAGCGATAAGTTTGCACAGTACAGGTAGGAGGTAACACAGGTAAATTTGTACTTGTGTTTTTTTTCTCGTAGCGGTTCAGAGTTCCTCCCTTTCGCGGTTCTTCTTACTAGTTCTCTAGGCATACTTCATCTTATTCTTTAACAATGGCAGAGAGGATAAAGATGAGGTCCATCTTGAGGCTGGAAGCGAAAGAGGCAGGATTAGATGCAGAAGCTGCAAACGCGTTTATTAACCAGGAATTGGAAATATATGACGCGGAGCAACAGAGAGCCGAAGCTGAGAGAAAGGCGGAGCAACAGAGAGCCGAAGCTGAGAGGAAGGCGGAGCAACAGAGAGCAGAAGCTGAGAGGAAGGAAGAGAAAGAAAGAACAGAGAGGAGAGAAGCCCAGGAGAGGGCAGATAAGAAAGAAGCGGAAGAACGTCTTTTGGAACAGAAGAAAATTGAAGCAGAGATGGAAACTCGCAGAGAGAGAGAGAGAGAGACAAGGAAAGACAGCATCAACTGGCGCTTAAGGCTCTAGAGAGTCGGGGCGCCTCTACTTCGACTAACGGAGAGCCGTCTTCGCCCCAGTCTTAATCAATGGACCTCTCCAGTACTCAATCTGCCCAATTAACTGCTATGTCGTTTTCTTTAGAATCTTTTCCTAGCCCTAACGAAAAAATTGACAGCTACCTAGAAAAATTTCGAGAGAACTCGGCGAAATCTTTTATGGGTTAGAGATAACCCAACCCCCGCATGGCGCTTAAACTCTCAATGTCATTGAAATGCAAAATAATACCATTTATTTAACATATAATTCAATATATACTTACGCTTAACTTACAAAACCGGACAAGAAATAATAAACCCCACAATACAA